>JANIJG010005843.1:0-41193 GCA_024611175.1 Megaceryle torquata
TAAAAAAACCTTCATATTTAAATAAATACAAGAACTATTTAATCACTTCCTAGTTAATACTACAGAAGGGAAAAACTCCTTCTTTCCACACTTCTCCAGTTCTTCCTGGTGCTTATCTGCTGCCTCTAAGTAAAGCAACAACATCTTCATAAGACTTGCTGGAGGATTTCAACTTTCTCTGAATCAGAATCCTTACTACATCCCCTTTTCTGAGCCCACACTCCTAAGCAGCACAGCAAGGGACAAGTCAGAGCTCTGTTTTTCAAGGTTTACAAATTACTAGTGCACCCTATTGTACTGTACCTGGAAACACAAAAAGCACAGAAACCTCACCCCACTCAAGAAAGCAGAAGCCAGACTCAGCAAGTTCACCAGTGCCTCACACTACTCAGAAGCTGCAGAGGTTTTTGCTATTACCACAAAACCACAAATCATTTTAACAAAGCAAAAGCATAATACAACACAGACCATGTAGTCTCACAAAGGCTTCCCACTGTTAATCAGTGCCATTATGCTTACCTTAGTCTCTAAGGTTACATTTAACCTCTGTACCACTTAAATATACACACAGCATAAGACTCAGAGATAAATAATCCTTTCATTTCAACATGATGGTCTTGTGATGTTGGGTGTTATGAGACAGTGGGCAATCAGCAAGCCTGAACAAATCTGGGCTGTTGTAATTGTGTGCTTAGCTTTAATTACCCTTGAGGAGGGTGTTTGCAACTTGATTCCAGAGGGAGGGCAGCCTCACATCACCAGATCAAATATAACCTAAAAGACTGATAAACTATACTTCAGTGTCATTTTCCCTACTATTATTCTTAGACTTAAACTTAAGAGGGGTTACTAGCTAACTGGCTGATACAGAACTGCATTTTTAAAAACTTACAAGGAATAAACAAGAAGAAAATAAAAGAAATTACATCTGCTTGATTTTTTTTTAAAGTTCATAAAAAGTGACTTTAGAGCACAGGGTTACAGACACCATGGGTCACTACATTCAGAAGATCAAGGTTCACAAATCCTGGCTCTCCTGAACTAAGATGCACTGCTTTACTTATTCTCAAAGTCAGGATTGATGAATAAGAGAGACCTTGAAAATTTATAGTACATGCTAATCTACCCTCTACTACAAAGAGGAATGCAGGCAATAGCAATAGATTTCAAATTAACAGATCCATTAGTACATATCACCACACTCATGATGTTACTGAGCATTAAACAAACACTGGTATCCAACTAGAAATGTTATTCTGCTTTTGGATGCAGCAGTGCACCAGCCTTGCCAGGACTGGACCATACTTTCAATGCTGTTTAGTTTTCAAAGACTGCATGACATGAACTTGGGCAACCTTTCCCTCAGCTACATGCAGAAAGAAAAACAAAAAAAAAAAAAAAAAAAAAAAGGCAGTATATAAGAAAATGTTTCTGTTAAATTAAATTGAGATTGAACTAGAGAAGAATACTTTTAACAAAACATTCAAGCTGACTTTTAACAGCACTTCAGCTAGTAAAAGCCTTTCAAAAAGAGTCACCTCTAATCTTCCAGAGACTAATATCTAATATTATTTAATAAATTACATCTAATTAATTCATGCCATGCAGCTTGCACCTACTTTCCATGACCACACAAGGAGCAGGCTGGTCAGCCCCATTGCCCCCCACCCCATTCCTGACACTCCCCTTGAGCCAGCACAGGGAGTCAGACCACTTGGAAACAAACCAACCAGGATATCTTTAGTAAAAAATCCAACTCAATCCCCTTTTCAAAACTACTTTCACTAATGGTTCTTTTCTATACTACACTGTAGTAGCGTTTTTCTGCATAACTTCAAAATCAGGCAAGATAGATATTCTCTTACTATTTCTGTTAAGAAGCAACTGCCTCTCACTTCCAATAAATATCCTTTGCATCTTAAAAATAATTTTAATATTTCACTCTACTTATAAAAACAATAATCAATGCTCAATATTTACTATCCTAAATGCTAGTTTAAAGATAGATCTAAGCAGCATACAGGCTTAAGCCTGACTCCTAGAACTGGCAGATTTATTTCTGTCACCCTTTCACTTTCTAAATGCCTGGTTATATACTATGGTAAATAATTAAGCCTATCATTCTGAGAACTAAAAATGAAGCAACGAACACATTTTTTTTTCCTCTGTCCCAATTCCTGTTTTAAGAGTGAGCTTAAATTCCCAATCACTGCACTTTAAATTAATGTTTAAACATTTTTCTTAAACGTTGTCAAGTACCACATGCATTTAACCTCACTTTGTACTTAGCAATTCTAAGACTGAAGAAAGACTTTTCTGATTGAGAGACAATACATATTTTACAGAAAACATATGGTCTAAAATGTAGTTTTATATCGCTACACTTCTCAAAATTAAACAAAGAGAGATGAAACAACCTAATTCAAAGAAAGGCTGTTTTCTTTTTGTGAGGTGGGAAAAACTGGCAAAACACTGCTGTTACAAAGACACAGCTTCCTCCTCCTCATGATGTTTCTAGTAGCTGTAACTCACCGCAACAGGGAAACTCTGAAATGCAACCCGGACTATTAGAGAGAGAATTATTTATGTAACTTTTTGAAGTCACACTTGAAGGCATTTTATAAGAATATACCTTTATACACAAACAAATCTTAGAAAGACTATCTATAATATACCTCTGCTTTTCCCTTTCAATTGCATTTATTTGCAAAACTGCAGGAAACAAGACAGTGTTTATAAACTTAAGGCCTGAAGTACCATGTGTGATGTACAAAACTCTGACAAACAGTCCAAACTTGGATTTGTTACCCTGGTGCAAATCTGTCATCATTCCTTTCAAGTCCACAGAGTCACTAGGATTAGCAGCAGTACAAGTGTGAAGCCTGGCTGGTGAGCTTCAGCAGGAGGAGCTCTGTGTAGAAACACCAGCTGCTGGGTCAGCCACTATAGCTAGCAGTTCTCGAAGCAAAGCAATAGTAAGAGCAGGTACCATGGTATTTGGTAGCACAGTTTCATGTCTTCACTTTGATACAACATGGACAGAAGTTGCTACATACTTTGATAGACTAACAGATCTTAAACTGCTACACTGGGAAACCCAGTGAAGATATGAAATACATGAACATGGAATGGAAAGAGGAAAACAAATATGACATTACGCAGAGAGCAGCGTGTTGGAGACTTATTTTGTCTATGTATTTGATTAGAGTCCTTAGGTTATACAGCAGTGAGTATATTCTGGAGTGTGCTTTCACTTTTAAAGGCTGTACCTATTGCAGAAATATATGTCATATTTTAAAACCATTCTGGAATGCATGCTTAGCTGTGAAACCATGATTGGTGTATCCACAGGAATTTCTAAGCCTTGACCTTAACTAAGGAGTCAGTTTATCCTCATCTTTGCAAACTTCTCTTGCCAAATTTAGCATGCTACTGTAGCAGTTATTTATGCAAGGAGATACTGCAATTTAGGACATTTGCACAGAAATGGAGGGAGGGCTGCAATGTGTATTTCAGAATACATGGTAGTAGATAGAGGAGCCAGGTAAGCTGTGATCCTCTCCCTGGACTGCAAGTCATTCTGTATGACTTGCTTGTTGTGATCCTTCTGCTACAAATGTGTATGAAGTCCAACTGTTAACCCAGCACTGCCAGGTCACCACCAAACCATGTCACTAAGTACCACATCTACACATCTTTTAAACACTTCAAGGGATGGTGACTCCACTAGCTCCCTGAGCAGCCTGTTCCAGTGCTTGACAACCCTTTCAGTGAAGAAATTTTTCTTAATATACAATTTAAACCTCCTCTTGTCATAGAAGATCAGGTTTCTAAAACAGTACCTGCCTTTCATAAACCTGCACTGACTGGGACTGATCACCTCATTCTCCTGTACAGTATATGCCTTGAGAGCACAGGAGAGGATCAGGCAACTGAACTTATCTTTAACTTGCTTTTCTGGTCTTTGATCAGGAAGACATATGATGACCTTACCTGCTTCCAAAGGAAAAAAATTCTTAGGTATTAAGAAAAAGTGTAGTCAGAGTGGAGAATAGAAAAGGAAAGAGAAGAGTAAGTCCATTTGCCAGTAGTAGAATGTTTACATTAAAGAAAAAAATATGCATAAAGTATTCTAAATACACCTCTTAAACATGTGAAATGTATTGGGGTTTTTTTGTTTTGGTTTTTTTTTTTTTTTTGTTTTGTTTTGTTTTGTTTTGTTTTGGGTTTTGGTTGTTTTTTTTTTTTTTAATTTAAGGTCCATTTCACCACAAGTTTTGCAAAGACAGATTTTATGTTACAACTTTCCACCAACACAGAAATTCAAGCTTCTACAACACGAGAAGGTGAACTTCAAACATCTTCTATTAAACACTTTTGAAAGTTACCCAAAAACATGAGTCATGCAAAGTTAAATTTAATCCTCAGATGTCTTTTTCTGTTATAGAAGATCAGAAATATATGTCATATATTTGAAATGCTTTATGAAATGCAGATTTGAATAGAGTACCATGACTGATACCTCAATTAAAAAAATATATGTATGTTCTTAGACAACACTGGAGTCAAAATAGAAAATAAACATAAACATTTTCTTTTTCCTAAATTTAACAACATTGTTTGCAACAATGAACTCCAGAAGAAACATCATTCTACATGAAAAACATAGACAAAATAAGTCTCCAACACAAACTGAGAAGCAGGCATCCCTTTGGCATGAGATCTCACCTGCAGAACAGTAGGTATCTGTAGTGAAGGATAGGAAAAATGAACCTAAGATGGAAATGAGGAGGAGTCATAAGAGCAGTGGAATGCCAGTGTGGTAAGAATTAGAAAACTTCAACTAGTTTTGAGATTGTAGACCTCTGTGCCTACAAGAACAGAAGTTTGGACAAGATGAGCCTTGACCAGTACTTCTAATTCTGTATGAGCATATTCAAACAAAACAGTGGAGAAAATCCATAAATCAATCTAAGATTACCTGGTTTTCATATATTGGGCTAAGTATAGCTTATAGATAAATCAGTGGTGCAGAAGCAAAATAAGATTTAGATAAAATCTACAGATAATAAAAATATCTGAGCATTCTGTCTGAAAAGTCTTTTAAAGGTGACCTGGTCATGTACCCAAATAGTACTTTGAGTTGCAAGAGCAAGAGTTTGTCCTGCCAGAGTAGCAATTAAAGTGAAGGAATAAAAAGCTCAGTTCTCTCTGCATAAAACTGTCATGCATGAAAACTAACAGCCGGGACACAGCATGAGGGACAGAGCTCAAAGTATCACTGTATCCCTTAAATGAAGCAAGGAATTATCAGTCCCTATCTGATAAAGCTTATTATGTTGATCAGCAGGTACCTTTTAACTCGAAAAGGATTTACAAATTGAAGAGAGACAGAGGCAAAGCAATATAAGCAAGATAGCTCTGGTAAGTCTAGAAAATACAAAAACTTAAATATGGACCACCTAGGAACAATACCTGACAGACACAGATGCAAGAGGGGGACAGAGTATTTGAAAGACTTCTGAAAGGTTTGGAGAAGAGAGAGAACTGAAATAAAAGTATATAACAGAAAAACAGGTCTGAACATCAGGGAAATCTTGACATCAAGATTATTCTGAGTGATATTTAATGTTCACGATGGCAGACAACTAGACTATGGAAATAACCAAAGAGAATTTGGGAATCTCTACTTCACATGTCTTTTTATCAAGACTGAAAAAAAGGTCATATGTACAAGATTAGCAATTCCATATTGACAATTAGAGGATTAGACAGTGAGCAATGGGTACTATGATTGCAGTTGTTAAAGATGAATTGCAATAAGGTATTCATAACCAGTGTCAAACTTCCCTTTTATGAAATACAAACATGATCTTGCTTGATTTCAAGGAGTTTTCAGAATTAGATTTATTACAAGACCTCAGAAGGGAAATATTCTCCAAAAGATTCAAGAGATCAATAAAACAAAATGTAATAGAAGCAAACAAAAGCAGAAAGATATGTTACAAGCTACCATCAAGGATGCGGCCAGTGCAGTGCTTTTATCGTGTCCATTCTACAACACAAAAATGGGTCCTTCCTCCACAAACAGTCTTGTTAAAAGCTTAACATCATAATATGGAAATATATAGAGATCTCTGTACTTCTTTATACAAAGAAATAATAATAATAAAAAAGCTTATAGCTTAATAAGAGCAAAGAGCACTTATTTCTATTTGAAATCTACATTTTTATTCTCCTAGGGTACTTGCTTTTTTTTTTTTTTTCATTTAAAATGCAGAGAAAAATACAAACACTAACACAGAATGACTCCGATAGGCATTATGTACCTATTCCTGCAGACAAGAAAAGCTGAAAAACTTTCCACATTTACACTTCTGTCAAATCTGACTGTTGACAATACAAACATCTTAGAAGTTCTCAACACAGTAGCAGTTGCAAATTCAGGGAAAAGAAGTTGTTAAGGATCCCTCTCACTCTGCAAGTGGAATTTTCCACTTTTATATAAATACTACTTGTACAGAGTCATGCTACCACTGCATATAAAAAGGAAAGTTCAACAGCTGTAATGGAACAGGGAACTTTTGTTCATGCAATGTGTTTTTGTTCTTTGCAGTAAATACAAGATTGACTATTTTATTCCTAAATATAACTTGTTTCTGATTTTAAATGTTAATTTTCCATAATGCATTTCTAGCAAACTTCATGACAAAACACCTCAAGCACAGTTGCTAGTTGCCATGTCCCTTACACCTACCATAACAATTTGCTTGCATGCAAACCGCTGTGAGCTGACTCAGAGAAAAGCAGAAATGTCTTTCATTTAGGGACATTAGGATTCATGCAAGTTGCAACAAAGCAAGGCATCCATCAAATAATTTATACTTACTTTTAGTAGGGTGATGGCAACTTTCACACATTATTACTAGATACAAAGTATTTTGATTAAAAGCTTATCACCAAATCATGGAAAGTACAGCTAGACAATCTCAAGTCATCTAATCTATCTACATGGAATAAAACAAGAATTCTCCCTTAAATCTATGGTGTCAGTCAAATGCCCGATTATTTGAAAATCACTTTACTATAAATAGCACTCAGAACAGAAGGAAAAGTAGTAAAGGTAAGTGAAAAGCTGGTAGGAGAAGAAGAAGAAGAAGAGAAAAAATGACTGCTACTGCCTCCATGGAATTTGGTGCATTTTCTGTGCACAACTGTAGATCAGAAAAACAAAAAAAAAAAAATCAAATCACATCTTCAAAACAGATCTTAGTGAACTGCTTCACTAGAAGCTACGAAAACCCTTAATATGACTCACATTTAAAAGAAGGGTTGGAGAGATTGTGAAGTTTGCAGAGTAAATAGCAAATAACAACAAGCATCAAGATCTTGCTCATAGTCTGAATCTTTGAGAGAAAATATAGAGAAAAATAATTAGATTATGAAATTGTTAATTATGCAGACTAATTGATGGAGATATACAAACTACTTAGGCAACTCAAAGTTCATCCTTCAACAGCAACAAAATGTCGAGAGATCTGTTTTGTCTAACACCAGTAAGAACAATTAGTCCATCTTTAACTGAAGGCCTGGAATCCCACTGCTCAAAATTTTACTTACACTGGAAAAGTTACAGTTACAAATTCACATCAAAAAAAGAATCACATGCAAGTTTAAGTTTTCAGAAGAGCTAATAGGGCTAGACCTAGGGGCAATAATAGCTTTGCTTGTAGGTTGAGCAACTTAGGGAATCAGTGAGATTTAACACAGACAACACTTCAGAAGGGAAATATTCTCCAAAAGATTCAAGCAAAGGAAAGAGGACTGAAATTGGCTATAAAATTTACTGTAAGACAAGGTACAGAATCAAGCCTGAAGGAACACTGACTTAAGCAGGAACTACTTGGCTTGAGGCTGGCCTGGAGTAACCTGGTGGTCTTGAGTTCCTCCTGTAACAGATGTACAGTCACATTTGGCACTATTACAAACATAACTGTCATTCTCAGGAGAGCAAACAGGTACAGAAAAGCCTCCACTACTTATACCCACTCAGCAAAATGGAGCCTCTCAGTCTCAAGTGCTGCTGTTTTTTCTCTCATGAGAATAAAATTCATTCTATTAACCTGCAGTTACAATGTTAACCACAGCACCGGCTGCATCACTCCCTTAAGCAGATCTGGTCTCAAACTGTACAGCAGAAGGAATAAGCAAACAAATGAATAATTACTATAAGATCTCTGATTAAATTTTAAGTTGTCACACAACAAGTTGGCATATGAACAGTCAAGGACTACGCAGAGTTTCAGATTAAGCAAGAGTTTTAAGAAAGTCTGATATAACTAGGAGCTTCAAAAATGTGTTATTTTGTTTGAATTACGTGTATGCTATGGGTTTACCTAGGGACTTTCAAAAGACTGCTCAGAAAACTTTAGTATCTCAGACAAATGAAAAAAAATATGGAAATTAAGCTTTCAGTGAGAGTTGGATGTGTTTCATAGTACAAACAAGCTAAATTATTTTATTAAAACAAATTAAAGAAAATACACTAATGTTGTCTTCAGTTGGGAAGGACAGAAACAGGTGTAACTGGAGTCATGAGTAACCACGGAACGCATGAACGTCTGCCCAGTTCTCTTAAGTCTAAATCAGACATCAGATGGTACCCCTTGCTGTAGTCAGTTAATGAAGCTGTTGTTTGCCTGCATAAAAATGTTTTGTGTGATCCTGTCAAGTCAAGCTCTGAAGAACAACAGGTTGCAATCTCCATCCTTCATCTTCCTCGTAGAGGAGAAGAGTCTTTGATAACAGACAGCTCAAAAAAATCAAGAACGCTGGATTCAAGAAATAAGGTGACACCTTTACAAAATACGGAGCACTAATGTGATACATAAACTGGAGAAAGCTGCACTCAGATTAATCTAATTTAAGATTCCAAAAGGTGGCTGGGTACATGCTGCATTGTCAGCATGCATACATGCATATTAAGAGACAGAATTCCCACAGTACGTCCAGCACCAACAGTTCAAAGAGATTTGTCAAATATAGGACACAAATTACTTAAAATGATACTGTTTTATTTTTATTAACTCATCCATCACTACTTTTGTTTAAGAATGGATTTCCTCACTTAGTATGTCTCAACTACATAAAAAAACCTACTTGAATTCCTGTTCTCCACACTTTAACACAAGCATCCTTTTTTGAAATACCTCTCAGTAGCTGGTTTCCAGCATCATTCAGTCCAATTTTCTCGAGGTATTTTTCCCCATGAACAATTGTCAATTGTACATGTCAGTAAAATATCCAAGCCCCTGGCACCGGGGAGTTAAGATCAAAAAATTATAACAATTCCTCACAACCTCATTTTATTATTTGCAAGAAAAGCATTGTCTTCTCTTTTTTAACATGCTGCTTTTTTTTTTTTTTTTTCCAGATTAACATTGAATCTAGCTAAGAGCTTTTAATATCTATCCCCGTTAGAAATTGACCACACTTTAGAAAAGTGGCATTTGTTCTCTCTTCCATCAACAAGTTGGGAAGAAAGCTTGAGCTCGTCTCCAGGTGGCATATATTGTATACACAAAGAGCTCTTCACTTTTCACTCAACTCATTCCATTAGAGAAGGTAAACCCCAGTTTCCTGTTGAATTTTAAAACAATACCCCATTTATAAATGTCCTGGTTTGAGTGAGAACAGACTAATTCTGTTCAGTGATTTTACTTTACAGCTCAGTTCTGCTAACTAACTGCACTGTCTGAAGTCAGCAGCCTGTTTTCACAGGCAGTGTCTGCTGCCAGCAGTGATAACACCCCATGGTCAGAGTTACTACCAAGGATTGGTGTGCAGACCAAGGCCACTGCTGGATCTTGTGTAGCACATCGGGGGGTGCAGGAAAGTGAAAGGCTGCACCTGTAGGGAGGAGCAGACAGGGCAGGTGACCCCAAACTGACCAATGAGGTTTTCCAGCCCATATATATCATATCCCAATCTGTGTGTTCCTGAATCTGGTACCAGAATCCAGCTCCTGAACACATCTTCCATTTGCTGCGGGGCCCAGTCAGTGATTCCCCTGGTGCCTGCTCCACAGCATCAGTGGTGATGGTGATGTAATTACCACTATGGGGTTGGGTTCAATACTGGTTTTGAATATATTTGTATATGTATATCTATTTTCATTATTATTATTATTTTCATTTTCATTAAAGCTGTTCTAGTTTCCTTTCCTAATCACTAAGTCTCTCTCCCTCATTCCCTTTCTCTTCCCCCTTGGGGAGGGAGGGGGGTTAACAGAGAGTTTCTGTTATAGGGCTGCCCTGACCCTAAACCATGACAATAAAAACTGCCAGTTGCATCAACCTTACTTTTTCTGGCATGTCTTCTGCTTTAAAATCTTTACTTGCAATACTCCAGCTATAGGTGTAGTATCTATTACTGGCTGTAAATAACCCTGCACTGGCATCCATTTTGTTGCTATCAACAATCACTTGAGCATTACAGATTTTTTGGCTGACAACATCACCCAACACTTTGTTGTTACACTTAAAGTTGCCATGGAGACAAAAGAACAGCTGAACAGAAATCTCAATGCCTGGGAAATGCTTATTCTTTAGTAATAGGATGCTACTTGCTGGTATAGAGTCTCAGGGTTTAATGGAAGTTATTATAAATAGCAACTTTTGAATCAAAGCCTCACTCAAACAAAAAGACAATAGACAAAAAAGAAACTTGTGTTTCCTCCTGCCCACCTACAGTTCTACTGGTAATGAACAGAGGCAGAGATGACTGTCTCCCTGCTGTGGCACAAGAGATCGACACAGCAGAAGCTGCCTCCAGCCTCAAGAATACAACAGCCACTGCACCAAGGTGCTTACCTTATTTTCTCTCCATGTGCCTCTAGGTTGCAAATAACCTCAAAATGGGAAGGAATAAGAAACTTCCATTCTTCATCTTCCTTGCCAACTCATCTTAAGTGCTGCCCCATCCGTAGAAACACAACACAAACCAGGAAAAGATTAAAGGATCCTCTCCTTGAATTTTTTTTCCTTCTAGCCATACAGATCTGTTTTTTCTCTAGCACAACCCTTCCTACACAGAGTATGTGTAGCAGCTCAGACTAACAGCTGAATCCCACTGCTCTCTGCTCATAATCCATTAACTCACATTACAGTATAACTTGCAACTGATGGCAATTGAGGGCACTGAGCCCTGGGATACTTGGCACCTTTCAGATTCCAATCCTAGATGTTTAATTCCTTCCATCTCACTGCTGCTCCTCCTCTTTAGTGGACAGAACACATGGGATCAAAATGAGTATCACCTAAAGAATTTTCTATCTTAAATCCTATTCTCAGTAAGTCAGAGAATTTCTAAAGATAAATAGCAGATTATGCCTGATTTGGTACAGTGAATCAGAGACCAAATGCAATAAAGAAAGTAGAGTCTTGCCCATAAAGCCAACCAGCAGGCAAAGCAAGTAGGCAGCTGTTGGGGACAGCTGAAGGAATATTTTCCTATACAAGAGCCTTCCCCTCACCCTCCATTGACATGCTGCTGCCCTTCTCGGAATACCTCAATGGCAGGAAGAACAGAAAGCCTGTTCCCATGGACTGCTGTCTGATCCTTCCCTGGTAGTGGGAGCAGCTTTAGCCCCTCAATTTCCTGCCCCATGAGCAGGTGCAGGATAGTACAGTCAGGAGGAAATGTTCTAGCAAGACAGCAAGTGGTAGGGGATACTGTACAAGGGGAGGAGGATGACAGAGCTAAAGATGATCCTACATCCTTCTCACCATACCTCCCTGACAAAAGACTCCTGCATGCCCTTTCCCAGTCACTGAATTGTCTCTGCCCTCCCTCCCTTTGCTCCCCACAGGCCCCCTTGCAGCTACTTTTACCTCTACAGAAACTTCTTAGGAACCCACAGCTTTCAACAACTTGGCCTCTGTGCCAAAATACATTTTGTTGACATTTCAGAAAGAACACTTCGCACTGAGGATCATGATCTTTTACTTGTGTTGGACAAAATCTGCTTTTGCTAAGAAGCCCTGAATTGACTTTGGAGCTCACAGAAGCAAAAATATTAAATGTTAGTGTATGAAAGAACAGGCAGGCTGTGACAGTAGAGGTCTGTTCATCTAGCTTGGAAGTTTCCAGGTGAGTGAGAACATTTTATTGATAAGCTGAAATTAAACACACAGATCAATCCTAGATTTACAAATTCTCTGATCTGTAGCAAGGATGCTCTAAGTGGAAATAAAATTCTGAAATAACACTACTTTTTTATTCTTTTGAGCAAATAGTCTTCTATTCCTTGAAGGAGAAGAGGAAAGCGGATGAAAACTTATTAGTTATTTAATTCAGCATCTCAGCATTCATTTGCAATCCTAAGGTTTAAGGGACATGATGCACATGATCACAACAAAGAGGAGTGAAAATGTAAGAGCAACTTCATCAGAAAGAGGGCAAGACAGTATTTTAAGTAAAGTCATTGCCCACTCTCAGGAGTTTCATTATTCCAATCTCAGTTTTGCCTCAGCAGGTCTTGCTCCAGACTTGTCCAATCACAGAGAGATTGCACATCTTGAGCAAGTGACCTGGGCAGGTGCCCAGCAAGACAGAGTGCTTACCTCTTGTGGTATCTTCTTCAGATGCATCAACAGCCCAGAGGGATGCCTGACAACAGCACACAGCCCCCTCTTTGGAAGAGTATCCATCAGGGCCAGCAGAGGGCTGGGTCCTGGGCATCATCCCACCAACACTGGAGCAGCTGCTGGATTCTGACAAGTCTGAGCCAACACACTGGTGTCTGGCTACAGACAGAAATTTGCAGTTTGGCACATCACTTCTGACAGGTTGCCAAAAGCTCAATTCCACATCTCTCTAAAAGTGAGGGATGAATGGATAAGATAAATATGCTACAAAATGATGGTGTTTCTGATCCTTGTGCCCTCACAGTCAAGCCTGAATTGAAGGAAAAGAAGTCCACACACCATGAAACTAGGTAAAACTCAAAGGGAAAAGAAAAACAGCTGAGTGGCAGCAGCCTCAGCTCAGTCTCACTTGCATTTTATCAAATATATTTGGAATTGCTCTCTTCTGGGAGAGAAAAATCTTCTCTGAAACACAATTTAAAGAAATGTGTGACAGGGCAGGAAATAAATGGCTTCAATTTCAAAGGTTATATGTAAAGATCATTTTATAGGGCAAAGATGTTTGGAAAAGATTGTTCCATGAAAAAATTCCAGATGGAACTCGAAAAGAAATAAAGCAAGACACTGATAACTTCTAGTCAAGTTGCATTTGAAGATTAACATATATCGAGAAGCTATGAGGAATATGAAAGGGTTTGCATAGCTTAATACATATTCACACAAATTCCTTGTGAGAGAAACTGTACTACCACCTGGGTGAAGTCTATCTTAATTCATTTAAGGCCACCTGAGAAAACCCCCAACATATAACTTCCTCAGAGTATGAGTCTTTCTTTCACACAACAACTAACTAAATAAAATGTCCTGAGATAATTATATACAGTTGCCTTGAAGGGATAGAGGTTTGCCTAGGATTTCAGCTCCCAGATTTCTGTTTTAAATCTCTTAAATAAAGAAGGACAGCATCTGGATAAACTGAGGGGTAAAGAAGTAGGGTATTCAGACTACTCAAGTGCAAAGGAAGAAATTAACTTAATATGAAGAGTAAACAGAGGTCAAACATATACACTTTTAGAAAGGAACCAATCAAATTATGAAAATGAAGAAATGCAGAAGCTAGCAAACACACCCACGGATCATCTAGCAACTTTCAGCAAGTAAACCAAAATTCATAGACTTACCTGTTTTCTTGCTATATTAGCTTAGTACTTTCTTGCAGCACCTTAGCCAGTGAGATTGAGGACTCCTTGGTGTGAAGGCAAGATTCAGGAAGCTTTCCTTCAAGTAGTTTGGCAGAGATAAGCTGCATTCCTGCTCAGAGCAAGGGGTTCTGAGCAGAGGATGCCAAAGCTGTTAGTCACCATACAATGTCCTTGCAATAGCTCTAATTAAGAAACCTTGCTGCCCTTCCAGTAAGTCAATCTTTCATACTTTTGTTTCTTGTGGCATGAACAATCTTTCCAGATGTTATTTAATAGGAGTTTGTACATTTTATCAGAGGTCAGTATCAGGTACTTCAATATTTATGTTCATGTTTCCTTAGGAAGTTAAACCTTAGGGTATTAGGGTTTTAAAATTCTGATGAAATGTCTTTAAATTCCCCTGGATTTGTATTCATAATTGACAGCATTATATAATTTTTTAAGTACTGAATGACTCACAACTGGATATAAAATACTGACTTTGTAGAAACTTTGTTATGCTTCTTAATATTTCTCACAATTTCCTTGCTCTATGGGTTTAGGATTTCAATCACTGATGTTTGGAATTACAAGAAGCAATTCCTCTCTTTCAAGTAGAAGCCATTCGTTTGTTTAATTTTAAAAAGCAAAGAGTGCTGAGATCCTCATTTTTGTCAGACTTGCATAACTACATTTCAAAGTACTTTTCAAACAGCTGTAACAGAAGGATTTCCCAAATCTTACAACTAGACGTAACATGCTAAGCAAAATAAATCCTGAGGCCTATGTACTCAACTTTCAATGTATCTGGATGAATCTTTCCTATTTAGACCAAGTATTAGAAAGTTTCACTGTTTATTCTGTGGCTAGGGGTTGGGGTTTTTTTTGTAATCAGGTCATCCACCCAGTCCACAAAAGTTGCTCATTTCTTTTAACTCAAATTGCTACTCAGATCCCAGTAATGGGAAAACATTAAGACCACTCCTACTTTCTTACAAATCACTACAGTATTGTAAGTCTTTACTTTTAACTTAATTGGATTCTTGAAGAGGAAGAAGAAAGGTTATTCAGTTGGGTTTGTTTGCTTATTTGCTTTACTGTTATTCAGCTCTAACAGGATCCCATCTCTTTCATTATCTGATACTATTTCTCAATGGCCAAACTTGAACAGGGACTCAAAAAGTAAAATGATACTGTTCTTAATGTCCCAAGAGCAGAGAGCTAGAAAAAGTAAACTGATACCATTTACAGCTGCTAGAAGTAAGCATTTGGCTTCAAGACCTTTAATGTAACATAACAAATGTTCCAAAGCACTATGTTTGTGCAGAGTATGCCACTAAAAGTAACTCCAAGGTTACTGCACACAAAGGCACAGAAATAATCAAATGGCAGAATTCCGAATGTCACCTTCATGAACACAGTGACCAGGACAAGAATCACAGAGTAACTCTACTGCAGGGAAAGCACTGTTCAAAGGGTATCTGTGAGTTGCCTAGACATAGACAATTTTGCAATAAATATTTTAATGAGATTATTAAGAACCTTAAACACAACTATAGAACAACATTCCTACCGCTATTCCTATAAGTAATTTAAAAGGAAATAGGTATCTGTACCCCTCACTACACCACAAACATTTGAGACATAAATACTGCAAGCAAAGATGTCCCCTGGTTTGATACACTTGGGACAAAATTAGGAATGATGGGATGGAAGAAATGAATGGTATTCCTATGCCTTAATATTGGGAAAACCAATATCTAAAACAACCTATCCAATAAAGCCAAAGGACAGCATCTCATGGGAAAGGCAGAAAAGCCAATAGCTTAGGACTTCTAAAGAAAGGTCAGAAAAATAATTAAATTAGTGAGTGCAGCCTATTTTCATGTGTTTCAATACCAATTTCACTTGTGCTTCAATTGTATTTTTAGTATTAAAACTTAACAAAATTTACTTTAAATGTGATAATAATAATTTTAAAATGTAAAGAGCACAGAGCCACAGAATAATCATGTAGTCTCTAACATTGCTGAGTATACTCAGTGATTGTTCATTGATTTTGTTCTATAGCTGGAGTTCTACTTAATCAGAAACTGCACACCACTCCACATGGACTCCTTCACACTCAAGATACAGAACCAAAATGAAAATTCCTCCCTCTATTAAGTTTTTTACTTATCTTTCATATAAATTAGGCAAAACCAGATTGCTGGGCTATCTCTGTTCTCACGTATGCTCCTGTCCATTACATTAATTCCACTGGCCTCAGAAGATTCGCACAGGTAAAAAAATGAAGACTGAGCAAGCCAGCCAGAAGACACTGAGCTGAAACACACACACCATGACAAATTGACCTGTAGATTAGGCACCTGATAGGCAGTGGAGATGCTGATCAACCTTCTGTTTTAAAGCCTGTCAGAAATACAATACATCACTCAGAGGCCAACTCCTCATTCCACTGAAGTGAGCGGCAAAACTTCCAACAAAACCAGAATCACAAATTATCAAATTGAGGGCAAAGAACAACATTCACAAGGAATCTTATAAAAACTGGTCACTCAGCTTTACAGCTTGGCATATACCATAAAGTAGAAGATCACTGGAAAAGAGAGGTGGACACCCTACTCCTTTACCTCCAAGTACTCCCTATAACTTTTACTGTCTGAACAGCTACCCTTCCAGGGACATCAAAATCACATAAGCATAGAAATTACTTTTTCAGTTAAATCATAGAACTGATTCTACCCTTATTCTTCAATCTTTTCAAAAGCTTTAAACACTTTGAATTACTCTTTCCATGTCTATAGTGCCCTTATTTTCCTATAGTTCCCAGCAAGCGTGGAGTAAAGTCTCTCTTCCTACTACTAGTGATACCCCTACTCTGATCTTGACTGTATCTTCTCTGGGTTTTTTTTCCCAGAAACCTCTCTGCTTCCAATAATTCTCTACTACAATAGTCTCCCTACCTGTTCTGAAGTCTCTTCCCCTCTTCAGTTTCAGACCGCACAAAAATAGTTGCAAATACTTTGTTCAAAATGTTCCTTCTCAGCCTCAGTCATTGATTCACACTTAGCAATAACCTGAAGTTTTAAAATGTACATCTCCAAAATGGCCTCTCTTTCCATGCTCCCTAACTAACAAGTCCTCTGTTTACAGAGAAGCACTTTACCAAGTTATCTGTAGTTCTAGAGATTTGGGACTACCCAAGAAAAAATACACAGGCTTTCAGACTGAACTTAATTAAGCTTCATGGTTTTGCAAGAACATGAGAAGGGAGAGAGCAGGAATTTAGGAAGAGCTTTAGCTATGGACATTACCTTTCAGGACAGAATTAATAAATTCCTATGAGGTTTTTGTACTTAAAAAAACAAACCTGAAGAGCTATGCAATACAAGTAGGGATGAGAGAAGAGATGGCTGTGGGAAGACTGTATAGAGACCTTCCAGTACCTGAAGAGGACCTACAGGAAAGCTGGAGAGGGACTGTTTATAAGGGCATGTGGTAAAAGGACAAGGGGCAATGGTTTTAAATTAGAGCGGGGTAGATTTAGATTAGACATTAGGAAGTTCTTTACTTTGAGGATGGTGAGACACTGGAACAGGTTGCCCAGAAAAACTGTGGACATCTCATCCCTCTCAGTGTTTAAGACCAAGCTGTATGAGGCTCTGAGCAACCTGCTCTAGTGGTAGGTGTCCCTGCCCATGGCAGGGGAGTTGGTACTAGATGATCTTTAAGGTCCCTTTGAGATTAACCCATTCCATGGTTCTATGTTCAAATTAAGATCTAATTAAGAACTATTACTATTTATTTAGGACTTGCAGCCTTCTTTTTGTAAGTTCTACAAGTTCATAAGTGAATTTCCTATAGCTAGATTAATATTCAGCCCTTAAAAGGAGAAAAAGAAAAAAAAAATCTGCTTTCTATTCAGCCACAGTTCTTCTATGATTTACTCATGCACTACTTGGGTTCTCTGTCAGAAATAACCTCACCCACCCATAAGGCAGGGTTGCTTTCTGGTTCTGATGTGCTACTACCTGTCATTTCAGGAAGTTTGCAGTACTATTAGAACTATTATTGGCTTTTCTACCTAAACTTCAGCTGTGCCACCGTGGCATGGTGTCAGACATTAATATATGATATCTCAAGTCATTAAAGAGCAGTTATTAATATCAACACACTGATTAATTTTTACAAATGAGACAAAGCACATGGAACAACCTAAGAATAGCCCTGGAAGTTATTGTCAAACATAATCCTCTTAAATTTAATCTTTAAAAAGAGAGAACAAAATTTGGTTTTAGTAGCACGGAACTCCAAAGTATTTTCAAACACTTTTAAAAGTGTAATTCTGGGAAAAACACTACTTTAGATGCTTTAGCTACTTCTCTGGGATTAAGAACTACCCCCTTTTTCAGAATTCTTCTAATTTGATATCTACTCTTAAGATATGGGCTACCAAAAAAATTAAATAAACCTAGGAATGTAGCACAACCCTGTATCTTTTAATATCTTTAAAATAAAGTAATAACTGCATGCTGCTTTTTAAATGTATTACACTTTCTAAAGCAAAACCTAGTCTATGGCTGGCTCATTAGCCTCCTGTTGTAACTATTGAATTTTGTCCTCTAAGTCTAGTTTCATGATGGCCTCCTGACATATGTCAGCAAGAGCTACCTTCCTAAGAACACTATAGGGCTGTATCCCTAAGTAATCTTAGGTAACATAAAAGTATTTCAAGTGTCCAGAGTCTGCAATAGTTATAATACATTCTTGTATATATTATATAATTGATAAATTATATTTTGGTGTATTTACAACAATGAACAAAAAGTATTCTAAATTTAACACAACTATAGAAGTATATGACAAATTTAGGAGTGTTTGGTGGTAGTGTTTTATTTGGGGGGCTTCACTTTCATTCTTAGCCATTTCTCAATCATTCACAGCAGGCTATTCTATAGGCTTAGGACAGACACCATCCAAGTAGTTAAGCAATGTGGTGGTTTTGTGTATGTGGTAAAATGTATGACTGCATGCTTTCCTGAGCAAGAACAAGAAATACAAGTAACAAGGAGTAAGATATGGCGAGCATTCTTTTCTGTCAAACAAATGTCTTGACATTTAACTATGTGTGTATTGCTGTTGAATGACAATGAGGAAGAGTTCAAAAAGAACTTTTCTTTCCTCCATTGTGAAAGTTCTGTCTTTCTTCAGATTCCCTGTAAAATCTAGAAAGAACAATCTGATTCTTTAGTCATCAACTTCAGTTTAGTCAAAAACTAAACGCACAGCATCACCAAGGATATGCATTTCAGCTACTATCTAAATATCTGCTAAAAACAAAGGAAAAAATTAAATGTCGCTTCAGAACATAACTTAGCTACTACGAAGTCTCTATTTTATTTTTTATTTTTAATTCTAGCACTACACAAGCACACTCATACAAGCAGGATGCTAAATAAGAAGCATACGAAATTCATCTCTGCATAGACAAACACGAATATCCGAGTTGGGAAGCACATGGATTTTGAAAATAACATGAAGGAAGTACCCTGTATATGCCGGTGAGATGAGATGTCCCGTCACTTGTAGATAACTGCACTTATCACTTATCATTACCTCTTCAAATAAAGGCATCTGCTTTAAGAGGAAATGCTGTTTTGGATCTATGGCTTAAGGATGTATATAAAAAATACCTGGTGAACACTGCCCTTTGTAACATGCAAGTCTGCATTACATTTCTCTTTGGTAATAATTGATAATGAAATTACCTAATAAAACAGAAGTTTCAACCACAAAGACTACAAAATTAAATTTGATTTCATAGCATAAGCTGAACTTCACTGTCTGGCTTTTATTATTACAGTAGGCAACACATTTAGAATAACTAAGAGGCTCGAATGCTACTTTTTATTGTAAGACCACATTTTTCATTAGTTTATAGTCTGTCAGCCTGTTAGTTCAAGTTTTCCTTTACTTGTTTAAAATTTTCAGTTTTAAATTTTAAATTTAAGTTTAAAGTCACTTCTGAGAGCAGCTATTATAGATAGCTGGAGGGCATATATGCTTGAAGATACCAAGACATCACACATTTAAGATTACCTGATGTTGGCCATTACAAAAGATTCTTAAAATTTTGGCAGAAGTTCTCACATTTCTGTTAATTGTTGATATTTGAAATAATTGCCTGTGCCTGTCAACCTAATCTTTCATTTATTGATGTACCTTCTGAAGTGTTAAAAATCATTCCTGCCCTCATCTTTGCCCCAGGGAGATTTCAACAACCTATCAAAAACTCTGACCAATCTCAGAAAGGACCATGGAACTTCTAAAGTTCATGCCATACCCACAACATTCACACACTGTGTCCCCTAGAACCACTGGAACAATGAAAAAGACAACCAGGATAAGGGAGCAAAATGTCCACTCTGAAAACTGAAACTTAGCACAGTGTCTTAATACTCTAGCTACCTCCTCTCCTTCCAATGGACAGGTCTCGTCCAGGGGTCTGAGAACAGGCAGGCCTTTCTCTCAACCATTCTCTGCAGATAGCACATACAATTAGCAATCTCTCCTACCCACCGAGTTTAGGGAACAACAAAATTTTTCAGAGACCTTGCAAGAAGGATGTTGGACATAAGAAGAACCAAGACAGGTTTAGCTTCCTCCTACAAGTTCCAGGATTCAACAACTTATTGCTTGAATTGATAATTGTCATCTTTTATTGTCAGATAATATTATTAGCCCTGTAGATCAGACAATAACAAGAAATAATAAGTATACTGTCCCCTGTCTTCTCTTGTCCCTTTCTGGTTGCGCTGAGGTCAGTTGTGTTCTTGCTTCCCTTTGCATATCTGCCCACACTGAGGCAGAACTTCTCCATAAAGGCACACAGGACTAACAAAAATAAACATTACAGCAAAGAATTACAGGAAGATGCAAGTAAATCATACATAAAGACACTTCTTATGTATGCCAAGGCAAGCTGTTTCAGGATCAGACTAATCTTCTTTACAGTTTCACAAAACACTGATGAAAGACCTGATCAAAATCCCAGAAATTAAAGCAGGATAAAACTGTTCTGAACATAGCATACTTCTAAACAATCCCTTGTTCTAATTGCACGACTCCAAATCTTGGCCAACAAGTTTCTGCAGAATTCAAGCCAAACCCATCCCCAACCATACACATCTAACTAAAAAGGAAGTAGCTGTTCAGATAGATCCTACCTTCTTTTACCAGTTAAACCAAGTTTTGTAGGAGAGAGTGCTGCTTGTCTCTGTGTCCAATACCCTATTGACTGTTGTGTAAATATTAGGCTTCCTGCTTGTGGAGAAACTACTGCAAAGTTTCTTTCAGGTCTCTACACATTTCAGACTTGTGCGTGGTTCAGAACAAGGAAGTTTATGTAATGTTCCCAAGAAACTGCAGTACATCACGGTTCATTTTAATTCAGGTATGAATACATGACAGAGATGAATTCACAAAACACTCCTTTCATCTGAAATTTAAGTAGTAACCCTTTTCCCCCCGAAGGTTTAAGCAGCTTTAAGTGATGAAATTATTATATTTTCCTGTTTCTTAAAGCAGTACTGGATAGAAACAGCTTCAGATGAATCTTTCCTGAATTTATTCAAATACAAATATACCAGCAACTATAAGGATAGTTGAACAAGTAATTCAAAAATATCTCAGTGTTCTCTACAGCTATAGAATATAATGATTTTAAACTTTGCTCGAAGGATTTTAGTATTACAGCACATAAAAGCATCTTTCCCCAAAAGGCCATATTTTCAAGTACTGAACAAATCCAAATACCCGTTCACAGAATCAAGAAATCTATATGTGCATCTGGGATATTCACCTGCACAGAAACCCATGACACAGGTTTTATTTGTGCACTGTTCACTACCAGTGCCCATCACTGTCAATTTCATCTTTCTTACAGAGAAAGCTTTTAAAATTACTATTATTAGGAAATATAAATATAATTGGGAAAGTGACAGCAAAGTACTTCACTACTTCTGGATTACCCTTCTTTACCTAGACACCTCTCAAGTTCAGAGTTCTATTCAAACTCCCCCTTTTGAGAACCCTTTCTGAACTCCATTGCTGCCTGTTGCCCCTATGACTCAGATCCCTGTGCCTGCTTTCCCAAAAGCAAGGTCAGTGGTAGTCATTGACACCAGCAAGGGTTAGACATTTTTCCTCATCTGTCGGCATTTGTATTGTTCAGGTCTTGCCAAAATTCATATCACCTTCAGTGCGCATGCCTCCAAGTATTAATGTGTTTCCCCTCTCAACAGAATATCTCTTAGCTTCACAGAGCTGCATGCTCTGCATAAAGCAGTTTTGATGAGTTAAAACTGAGGGGGTTTTTTTAATTGGGTTTGTGTTTTTGTAGGGTTTTATTTGTTTGTTGGGTTTTGGTTGGTTGTTTTGTTTGTTTGGTTGGTTTTTTCCAGAGACAGACAGAGAGAACTTTCTCTATCATTTTTCATCAGATTGCAACTGTCCCCAAACACTTGACACCAAGTTTGGACTTTCACTTCCGTCTCTCAGGTTGCAAGCCATTTTGCCAGGACAGTGGCAGCTTGGGCTGGCTATCTGCTGCCCAAGAGCAGCAGACAGGCCATGTCAGGCCAGCACAGGCTGCACGTCACCTATGCTGTGTCTCTCAGAAGTCAGGAACAGCCCAAGATTTTTGAGCTGTCTTTACTACCCAGTAGCTGTTTTCTGTGGACAATGCATGGCAGCCTGGCCTGTTCTATGGGGTGGTCAGATGAACCACACTGGAATACTAAAGATAAATAGGAACCTGGACATTACCATAATGGTAGCACAGGAAAATTATGACTAATGTTTAACTAGGTATCCTGAAGGCAGCAAGGAAGTTGAGGACTGCTCCAAGTTCAAAGATATTTCTAAATCCAGAATGGTGAAGTCACATAAGTGAGCAACAGGAGTAACCAAATCACCAGGTTTCTCTTGGACTTCTCTGTTAAAACCACCTACAACTCCTGTTTCTTTGCAACACAGCAAATTATTATTATTATTATGAATGTCTGAATACACAAAATGACCCACAGAGAAGCAAAGGTCTAGAAAAATTCAGAGAATATTTCCCTACCACAAAGAATTCAGCACCCAAATTGTAGAACTATGATTCTCAAATAGAACATAAGCACAATGTCACAGACACATATATGGAGAGAAAGAGAACAAGGGATAAACACTTATGAAATAGCTGTATTTGCAGTCCTGAAGCACCTACAAGCACATGACCTAATTTGTCGAGATTTGAGCAACTTAACTAGATTAAGCTAAATACTACACTAATCCTAAATTCTAAGAAAAACATCTCCCCGGGCCATTTTCATGCCTTTAGAAAGTTAAAAAATGTGACAGTAACCAAAAATTATGGTAAATGGATACAGATGATTTTCACTTAAAAAAAAAAAAAAAAGAAACCTCAATAAAAGTCTTTTTAACAGCAATAGAATCCTCTGAAACAGAATTTGCCAGAGCCCACAAATGATCATACTTAGAGTAGAGGGTATTTTATAGCATTCAAATCACAGCAAATGAGCATTCTATTAGTATTTATTTCCACGTCTGAAAAATCTACCAATAACATTTCTCCAGAGAATGATGCCTTGTATTTAAAAAAAAAATTTTTCTACAAGCTAATCATATTTTACTATACACAGGACTTTGCGGACTGAAAGTGAGCATTTATGTTTTCTACCTAACAAGGCATCCTAAGAGGAAATTAGGATGGCTCATGCACATTTTTAACATTGTGGCTAAGCAGTACAGTGTAACCTGCAACGTATTAACATTTCATAAGCTTAATAATTTGAAGTTGTTCTTTAAAATACATATGACAACATTCCCTATTTCAAATGTTATTACTATTTATGGTTATTGAATCTATTATATAACATACCAGTCAACAGGATTTAGCAGCATAATGCTAAAAGGAAATTAAAGACATACAATAATCAAGCATTATATTTTCCAGTGAGCCATTGGCATGCTCACAAATAAGAAACAAAGTTATTGTATTATTTAAGAAATACATTCTTCCAACGGCCTTACTAATAAGAATTTTCACTTATAGCCTTCCTTCAGAAAATGTCAGAATTACCATCTGAACTGGGGGGGGGGGGGAAGATAAAGTTCAAATGCTGATTTTGGCATTTGTATTTCTCTGACAAAGTATATCTAAAGACAAAAAGTATTTAAAAAAAAAATAGATCACAGGCATCCACAGTGCTAATATTTCCTAATTCGACTACTCAGTTCCTAAACTGCAGATTTCACTAATGGATTGCTATTAAAAATAAATCAGCAAAACAGTGCATGCATTTTTCCTTCCATACAGCTGGAGCAAGCATTCAACGTTCTCATATGCAGCTAGTAGAAAGACAGATATCAGCCTCCACATGGAATTACTTACCCAGAAGCATGTTTCTCATCTAATGTTAGTTCAGCAGAATAGAAAGTTCTGCACGATAGATCTAGCACAGGGACCGTGCTCACAAGCTCCTTTTTGACTTGGTGCAAGTTTTGACTAAGGTTTGAACCTGAGCTGCTGAGAAATATGCCTAGCCCCATAAAGCTACTAAGACACTTTACTTCACTCTCATTGGTTAATGAGTCCTCTTCAGACTATTTAGAAGTGATGCAGACACAGGCAGCAGCTGGTGCCACCTTAATTTGAGGTAATAAAAGCATGAAAAAGTCATTACTTCACTAAAGTTTTAAAGTTACATATTTTAATATATCTGTCCTGAAATTGCTTTTAAACTAGTTCCCTGTCTTTGACTAAGGGAAAAACTCCCTACAGAACTACTGTATTAGAGTAATACAGTGTGTATCAAGGAAAATATGAATGGAAGGCTAAATTCAAGTTTTGCAAAAGCAAATGCCCCGTTTTTCCATAGTGCTTGATAACACCGCAGCTGAACTTGTCTCCTCTGATACTAAAGGCTTCCTTTAAAGAAATACCACCAGGGAGATGGCATGGGATTTTTTCTTATCTTGAAATTCATCTACAAGACTGATTTCAACATGGAATAAAACCACTTAGAATGCCTTTACTACCATGGCAAGTACTTACTGAACACTAAAATTCACCACTGACTTGCTTTTGCATGGTTAAAATTAACCTCTGCTATGATAAGAAACAAAAACAATCACCCATATCCTATTATAGAAGCAAAAGGCACATCATCTGAAAGCTGGGACTGAAATAATAAATTACTAATGAAAAGCAGTGTCCATGCCCTGCATCCCCTCATTTTGGGATGTGCTATGTCAGTAGACCACAGCTGGGGTCTGCACAGAACTTCTGACTTCAAAAGAATTTTTCCAAGAGCATCCCAATAAAGAAGGATACTCAATTACTCAATACACAGAACTTTACTGGAGAAAAACAAAAACAAAAACCAAACCAAAAAAAACCAAACACAACCCACCCCCCATCCCAAAATCCAAGCACATTCATTAGTTACAGATTTTTATCTGACGCAATTTGCAGTTGCAGTAATATCAGATAATTCCTCATTGAGAAACTGAAGATTACAGAATAAACCTTGTATATAACCCTTCCACTTAGGTGCCTTGCCTTAAATGTATACAATTAAGATATACTTGATTTCCTCATTTGTTTTCTATAAAAGTGAAAGGATAGGAAAAGAAGTAGAAGGGGACTTTGAAAAGCAAACTACTTGGAAGAAACTTCCACAATACTAGAAATAATAGAAATTTTTTTTGTGAACAGATTAATTTTGTACCCAGTCCTTAATAAAACACGTTCTAGTGACCACACTTCTCTAGGGTGTGACTACTGGTCACTCAAAATAGCACCCGTGAAAATTTAGCTTAATCTTATTTTATTCTAGGATGTCCTACTGCTCATCCTTTCTACTAAAAGGGGGATTTCTCTGATAATTACCTGTCAACAGGACTTGGCAGCAACCACACGATTCTGTTACATGTCCTGAAATAAAGCTCTCTGATCTTTAAGCAAATCTTGGGATCTTTGAAGATGTGACTCATTCTCTTTGTGCAATTGGAATCGGTAACACCAAACCTCTATGAAACTCTATACGTGGGTTTTATGTAGACTCTGTTGACTTAGCAAGGTAACCAGTATTTCCAAGCCAATACTACATTCTCTCATGCTGACAAGAACACTAATACTCGTATTTTCTGTGATGCTTGAAGCATTTTTTAATTATTTTTTTAGATTTCACTGTTAACTGTGGACGAGTCTCACACGTTCCATAAGAATGTACTGTGTTTATAGACTAGAGCAAGGCAAAAAAGTCAAGGACACTATCTCCCTCTGAACTGGCAGGCGTGTTTTCCCTGCTCCCTCCATTTGTTCACTGACTCTAACATCTCTTTTTTGTCAATGTTTGATAGCTCCTTGCTAAAGCCGTTACAATGCACCAGCATGCTCACGTTTAACCATGCCATTGGTTCGATGCACTGTAGCTCTCTTCTGTGTTCCTCTCAACAGTGTGTAACAGCCTGTCTCACAGAAGACCAGTCTTTGGTTGCAGAGGAAGGTCTTAGGACTCATTAATCAGTTTTAATATTTTAGCCTGCCCTCCTGCTCATGTCTAAAATGTGATCTCCAGGACACAAAGAGGCATGTTTTTAACTACAGATGTATCTTCCCCTCCCTTTAAAAAACTCCCATCTACTCTACTAACACCCACTGTCCCAAGATTCTGGACATCTCTTGATTTTGCTTTTGTGCAAGACGACCTTTTCAGAGATCCATAATCAGTGCTGTTACAGCACAGATGGTTCCTGCATACTACCAGCATGATGGCCTCTTCAGCTATGAGGGCATGGAGTACAACTGTGCAAGCACAACATGTACAAGCACAAAAGACAAAAAAAAAAAAGGGGGGGGGCTTAAACACAGTGTAACCTCTGGGAGAAGAATGGAATAAAAGGGCAAAATGTTATATTATAGAAGGTGGCAGAGAAGTGAAAACAAAGCAAAAACATTAAGGAGAAATTAAATTAAAACATGCAAAGAACAATGATATGTTAAATACGAAAAAAAAACCCACAAATGTCTTTTTTCTTTTCCTCCAGTTAGCTATCAAGCACTGACCTTCCAGAAAACAAGGTAGTACAACATTAACTGCAAGTGTAGTGGTAGCTACTACCACAAGTATAAAGATGGCATTTAGACTTCCATTCTTTCTACATCCATTCTCTGTCCCCAGATGGCTTTTATACAGCTAAGTCTCCTTACCAGACTACAACACAGAATGCTTATATTTTGGCTGATGTTCAGCAACTTGGAGAATTGTAGTGGTAGGATATGATGAAGAAAAATGGACAGTGTATGTAGATGTGCTGTATTTTCAGCTGGAGCACAGAGCAAATCATCCCATCAGAAGTCCAAAATTTTGCACTTTGGACTTCTGTAAAGATTAGTGTCAAACAGCAATAATAGCATTCTCCTGTCAAACTCTTAATACACTTCTCTGTATGACCATGCTTGGACCCTTAGGTTTGGTCCTTTGTTTTTCATGCATGAATAAATCTTGCTGTACACATTCTCAAGGTTATATCTTCAGTGCACCATGTACTAGTCACATACAGAAGTGTTGCAGAAGATTTTCACAGAAGGGCAATGTAGGAAAAAGGGGCCATTGCTACTACATCTGGTAATAACATGAAAGTTAAGAAGACAAAATTTAGTAGTTAAGGTTTGACCTTATTGTTATTGTGCTACCCATCATGACTCAACTTTGCTCACCAAATAGTTTCATATACGCATTTTGATCAGAGTGATACTGTTAAGATCTCAGCTAAAATGAAAATCGTAAATATCTCAAATTGATAATGATAGTTCGAGTATCACAGTAATAAACCACAAGCACTCTCCAGACACCTTGACTTTAACCAATGACTAATCTGTGAAAGGACTTTTGTTCAATAAAAAACACAACTAACCTACCTCTTATAATAAAGGATTCACACCAGTAATCAAACTTTTGCCAAGCACAGATAATGCCAAATCACCCATACTTTGCTCTAAAATTCAAGGCAGGAATCAAAGCAAAAGTAAGGTAACTGTGTGAGAACACTGAAGCCTTGTCAAACATGCTGGGGAATCTGCTGGCCAAGTAGAATAACCTGACCCTACTATACAGAAACACAGGAACAGGCAGAAGTCATCATCAAGCACATGTCCAGGGAGTAACAGTTAAATCCCTTTCCTCAGCAGATGAATTTCATAGGACACTATGAACTCCCAAGGCTTCTCAGAAATTTCTCACAACAGATAAGTATTGAATCACAGAAGTTCTGTTATTCTCCTCTGAGCTTTTTTCCCATATAGGGTTAATTACAATGCATTGTGGTACATCCTGACACAGATTCAAAGTGGAGGCAAGCAACTGTATTCTCCTAAACTCTCAAATATTAGCCCCTGCCAAGACATATGCACATCCAGTCATAGATGAATTACAGCTCTTCCTGTCACACAGAGCACTGGATCCAGCCCTCACTAGAAGTTTTGCTCTAGGAGGATTTAGAAAAGCACATTTAAGGCTGCCCCAGTTTATGGATAAAATATATCTCTCATAGTAAACACATATACAAAATGCATATTAAAAGCTATCAGCTCATGCTGTGTGTCATGTTAGTTGTTCTTACGTGAAGGAAATCCTGCTTATTGCTACTTGTCTATATATCTACTTCACACAGATGCATCAGACACATATAGTACATGTGCCTATGCACTCCATTAAACTTAGCACTCTGTACTCTGTTGCATGCTAAATAAAATAATAAAACATCAGTCCTGTCGCAGTTTACACTATTCTGGAAAAAAATAAAATCAATACATTCCAGTTCCTTAGACCTACAGCACACCCTCGAAGAAGGCATTTTACCTTCAATAGCTCCTCCTAGGACACAGGTGAGATGACATATATTCCCTTATATGTTACCCTTCTACAAAGCACAGAGGTCTTTCCATAAATAGTAAACAGGTGTCATGTTTTTTGAGACATAAACCTTCAAGGTTTATGGCAAGGGATGAGGCATCCATAAGAACTTATTGACAATTTAATTTTCCACCCTAGAAACTGGATCTTCATAATCAAATTCTTAGGTCTTTCTCCAGCCTCGAGGACTGCCATGGGTCCAAGAGGTATGCAGCCTTCAAGGCTCAAACAAAGACTGATAAGAATATCAAAGTCATGCCACATTTCAGTAGAAATGCACAGTAAATTTATTTTTTTTTTAAGTTATTAATCACCATTGTCCCATCTCACTTGCTACTTTGACCCAATAATTTATTATAGGGTCTAGATGACAGCAAATGTTTTAGGAGCCATCCTAATAATTACTTCACCGCAGTTAGAAAAAAAGAGAATGACAAACTTATTTTCTGCTGGGAATCTTGTGTTCCCAAGCAGTGGAGAAAAGGATGTTTCCCCATGAAGCTTATCAGACCCTCTTAGCCTTTCCTTAAAGTTCTCACACTCTGTTTGCATTGCATTTCTGTATAACCTTCAGACAAATGTAGAATTGAAAAAAACTGTACATTTGGAAATAGCAAAACCTTAGCAGTAATACATCTCTTCCTCAGATTTTGCTTCCAGAATTCAAATACATACACATTTGTCATAATGTTAATGATAAAGACGTGCTAAATACCGTGAACAGTGGGGAAGCACAGAGCTTAAGTAGCTGCAAGCTAGTCTAAAAAATTCTATAAAACGTCCCTTGATGATTTTTAATTACATGTATTACAGTAATGCTGAGAGGTGTCAAATAACATCAAGCTCCACTGTACTAAGATCTCTCCATACACAAGTTAAGAAAGAATTACTGACTTAAAAGATTACAGTTCAAGAAAGCAATACCAAAAAAAAAGTTAAAAGTACATCAAGTTTTATGTATAATGAATTGGAGCATCTGTAACATTCCTGAAATCAAAATGAAAGGGGTTTTTTTCATAACAAGTCTTCTATACTATGTATATTCTATTCTGATCATTTTCTTAATTATGACATCTTTCCTAGAGCTAGAAAACAGTTATCCCATCACAACAGGTAAATCGCAGGGACTTTACTCCTGAAATAGAACATTTTTTTTTAGGAAATTACAACACCCCATCAAACAAACAGACAAATCCACAAAGGCTTAACAGTCCAATGCCATTTGCAAAGCACTTTGTCACTCAGAAAGAAACAACACCCATTCTCCAGAGATTTCCAAATAATGGTGCAAAACATTGTATGGTCAGACAGAGGAAGCCTTTGTGCTTGAACAAAAGCAGAAGCACTTTCAGTCAAAAAGGGAAGATGAAAAGGGAGGAGGTGAGATGGATTCAGGTTGCTAACTTTCTATTGCTTGGGTAAGGGAAGCATATTGTCACGTATATTGATACCCATAAGAGCTACTGTCTGATTTCTAAAGAAAGTATTTGACTTCAGTATCATGAATATCTTGAATGAAACTCTCTATCTTGAGAGCAACCCCTTTGACACCAGACATATGAAAATACAGTAAAGGCTATGGGAGAAGAGCAATAATAAGTTCCTTGCAGATAACTTATTTTTTTTTAATCAGCATGCTTCTCTCTGTTGTTAAGGGATAATAGATACTAGCAAACCAATCATCAGTTCATACGACATAAATGGAAGTAGACTAGGTCACAGTCAAGTTAGATAAATGATTAAAAAATGAGAAAGACACTTACTTGCACTGACATGAAAAAGTTTCAGACAGACTTCTGAGCCATTATTTAGTTTGAAAAATACATTCAAATCCTTCCAATAACTAGTAGCCTTAGGAATTATTAAAAAAAGAAAACACGCATACTGTTTGCAAGGACTAATGTGCCAAAAAGCCTGAACACAGACAGGAGGTATCAAGACAGTTTTCCTGAGAGAATGAAGCTGTAAGAAAAACATCCCATTCAGGTGTATTATAACACAGGCTGACAGCTCAAACTGCAATACACATACAAAATTTTAAATTTAAGAAGCAGCATAGCAAAGCCAGAAAACACTTGATGACCTGAATTTGTTTTATTTACATTTTAAAGCAGATAATGACACATTGATCAATTTAAAGTTCATTTTTTTGGCAGGCTAGATCTTTTTTGCAAATAATACTCAAGATATGACGACAGCATTGAGCCACTGACTTGTTCAAATTTGTGCTGGAAATGGCCCCAAATTACCTTCTGATATTTCAATGATGAGTTACAAAAAGAGTAACATCCTGACACACACACACAAAAAAAAAAACCAACAGAAAAAGAAATTAAATAATGTCAAGAAACACCATCCCTGACTCACAGGCTCACTCATCAGGTGATCCTATTGGCAGGTTTATCCGAGATAGTATTTCTTTCTGTTCAGATTTTTACATCCCTCCCCTCCTAATAGACATTCTCATTTAATGACAGGGCACAACAGGAAGCCTCTACAGATAAAAACACCTCTGATAAAATGCAGGGCTGCAAGAATGTACGTTCTAGTCCTAACCTAAGTATTTCAACAGTACTCAAGTATGACACAGTGCAACTCTCTTAGAACTTTTGTTAATCCAGAGTTTTAAAACAAATGTTGATGAAAGGCTCTTGCCTTCGGGGGCTGAGTTGCTTAACTGGCACAACCTGAGAAACACAATTTCCACCCATACTCTGTAAGCATGAAGGGAGATGTCTGTTCTTCTGCGGACTGTGTATTGGTTCCAGTCTTCTCCCACACATCCTTTTCAAGTTGGAGAGGAACTGCACATTCTCCAGGCTCCCTTCCCTTCAATCCTTCCTCTCTGTTTGCGACTTTGTCTCAGTTTTCCTTTTTTTTTTTTTTTTTAATCTTTCCATCTATCCTTTCTCTACTTAATTCACACTCCACTGTACCCAACTATGATGGTTGTTTTTTCTTCCCCCCCGGGGGCTTGCACAATATCTCATTCTGAAGCCTCTTGTTCATATATTTCTGCAACACATCAGATCAATAGCACCTGCATCAGAGCCAGCTGGAAAGAAAGCACATACATCAGCATCACTGTGTTGTAGATCATGGGAAGAGAGAAAGCTCTGAGGAATGGAGCCACCCAGCACACAAGAATCTATGCTAGGGTTATTTTGGATATGGAAGATGTGTGTAAGAAGAGGACAGTGCTCTCCACTACACAAGGGGATCATTTCTAGGGTCAGGCGGGTGAATTCCAGTGCAGTAGGACACAATCTGTTGCAATAAATTCCCTCTGAAGCAGATGGATGTGTTACTCTACAAAGAGATGAGTCTTTCAGAGCATGGTGACAAGTAGTAGTTCATTTTTATTTCAGCCTTAGGTGTGAAAGCCAATTAAACTGCTTAACTGACACAAGACACGGAGTTAATTTTTCTTGGCAGACAGCCTTCTCTTTCTACAGTCATCAAATTGTGTGCATGGGCTTTGCAGAGATGGTATCTGTACAGACACATCAGAACTAGAAGCAGGTTTACACCTGCTAAAATCCATCCCAAAGGGTTTGCAGGTTCACAGATGCACACAGTTGTTTGAATGTTTCTGAGACTCCATAAGTATTTATATCTACTACGAATACAAGCATATGCTCCCAAAGCTGTGTATGAGCAAGTGCAAGATACACAGAAAGTTGGCTGAAAATTTCCAAGCTTTGGGTGGAAGAAGAAAAACAACCCTCCCCAACTCCAGGAACAGCACTGCAGCAGTGGCTTCACTGTCAGAACTCCACTTATACACTGTTTTGATGGAAAATTCCATAAGTTTTCTCTGTAGCTTCCAAAGCTATCATTTCTAAAAGAGTCACATGAATTGCTACAATTCAAAAATCACAGCGACATCTCAGAGCAATTACTTCATCTTGAAATATTATCTCTGAATCACATTACATTCGATAAGCTTTGCTCATAGAAGGTTATTTGCAATGTATGCATGACATCCTGTCTTTTCAGTCTGGATTAAAAAAAACCCTCATCTTGCAATTCTACTCTCTAAGCTTCTTATTTGATACATTAGCTGCCTTCTATCACTTGCATTTAGGTATGTATTTCCTCCAGGGCATCTGAGAATTAGCAGTTTTATCCTTTTAGGACAACTTACTCACATGGGACATCCTTTCTTTAGCAGGGTACTGAGCCAGCTAATGAAAGTTCTCCAGAGACATTTAAAGCACTGATAGCATTAAGCAAGGTCATTCCAGACACGTGTTATAAACCTAATTTAATTAATCATAGATTGAAGTAATTTGGCTTTGCTCAATCAGAATGGCATGTATTTTCACCAGTTTTCTTGAAACAGAAATTTTTTTATGTTCTTCAACAGATTCAAAGCACTACAGTCTGACACCATTTTGCCCAAGTACCAACATACTGCAGTGCATAACAGAATGTAGATTTATGCCCAGAAAAAAAACCTGAGTTTTTAATTGTCATACAGAAAACAGATAAGCATCACAACATTTTTTTTGATACAACAGACACACATATGCATTTCCTCCAGTAACAAAAAACAAAAAAACAACAACAACAAAAAAAAAAACCAAACCAAAAAACCCAAAACAAATAATAATCTCATTCAGATTCAGCTATTTCAATAGTGTCATTATCTTGATACAAATATTAGGAATGTAAAGCCGCTTCACCAATCTTTTTCTAATCTGGTGATCATTCTTGAGGTCTATTTCTCTATTATCTGCCACTCAACCCACTTCCCAACTACACAAAAACCAAAGGAAACGTCAGATCATGTGTCCTTGGAAAACTGAGCCAGCTGTCTTTTTGGGACTTACAATCCTTCAGCTTCAAGTCAGTTTAAGTCTGAGATACCTTTACAAGAAATCCCAACTCAAGCTCTCTTTAAATGAATGGTACTAAGCCATAACAATTGCAATTACACATGCTTATACAGTATTAATTTAAGCTGCCACAATGGACCAGTTTCCTAATGAAAGCAAGGGCAAGACCTACTAAGGTGGATGAGGCTTACACCCGTTCTGCTTCTAAATGATATTACAAGACAGATTTTGTTGAGCAAGCCAGTTTACCAGGGAAGCTTTATGTGTTGCCACACAATGAAACACAAATAATAAACATTTGGGAACAGATGAACTAAAACCAGATGAATGAAATGGACTCTGAAGTATAGCCACAGACCATTTAGGCACTTAACAGCACTTAAATACAGTTTAAGGAAAATTATAAACAATTTACATTGTCTTTTAAGCAGATAAAGGTGGGGGTTTTTTTGACTCTTACCTTGAAAAAGTATTCCTGGTAAATCAAAACATCAGATGAAGTCTTGTCATCAGCTCTCTCTCAATGTACCATGTTATTTCTAAGTCACTCAGTTATATCTGGCCTCTTGGGCTCATGAAAAAAGTGATGAAGATCACTCAATATTTACCAGTTTAATAAAATCATAATTGTTGTGTTCTTAAATAAAGATTAAAGTTTAGAGAAGCAAATTTTAATTGACTTGAGCAAAGGACCACTTTCTGTGAAGGCATCAGTTCTTGAAGTCTGCTCATTTTGACAGCTGTAGAACCATACCAAACACCTGGGAATATGTTATATCATAATGATTACCAATATATTTAAAATAATAAGCTAACATCTACATCTCCCCTAACAATAAATTATATAATAAATTGAATATATAAATATATATCCATTACTGCCCCAAGGTCAAGATGATAGCAAAAATAAGACTACAGGACCTCTTAAAAGCCCTACTGGGCAACAGATGGACACAGCACCTACCTACTAACCTAACAGAGTGACATGAAAGTCACTTGCCCATATATTGTCTATACATTTTTCTTGAAGTCAGGCTACTGAAGAAGGTAAGCATGCTTTAAAGTATATGAATTTGGGATTAAAAAAAGTCACCACCTTCTAGTTTCCCCAAACCTTCTCATTGGTGTAGTGACTACCTGTAACTCAGCCCTGCTAGTCTGCCATCTGCACTACTCTTTAACCCCAAGTCACTACTTTGGTAGGTTTCTACTTACCTGGGATGTTCTGTGCTCGTGCTAGGCAGACATCAGGAGCATCTAGAAATATATGTGCACAGAGCAGCCTGTGAGGCTTGGTCACACTATCTCATTTTAAATGCAGATAAATAATGGTGGACTGTATTTTTAATCTCATTTTCACTTCCTCCTGTAATATATAGAAATATCTGTATTATCTGGGAATGAATTAACTGGGTAGTTTGGGCTTGCTGTCTGCACCAAAAATTGTCAGTTAAAATAGGGACCTTAACAAGAGCCTTCACTCAGTGAAGGAGCAATGTGAGAAAGTAGCTCACCTGCTCCCAACCTATCTGCAATTATTTAAGAAGCAGAGTATTATTTTATTATTTCTGTATTTGCAGATGTTTCTAGGTCTCCTTGCCCACTGCTCTCCTAAGCATGTCAGGTATCTTCTTTCATTTCACTTATTTCAATGAAAAATTAATGGGTACACAGTAGTTAAGCAGACTTAGTAGAAGATGGTCAGAAATGGTTTTATCATATGATAACTTAGCCTTACGTTTCCTTTTCTCAATTTCATGTTCTTTAGATATAAATAATATATTTCCTAACACTTCTTCAAGAAATTATCTCCTTAAAGAGAAACTTGAGAAAGAGTAAGACTGGCTTTAGTTTCTTATTTGAAAAACTGGACTTCCACAGAAAACAAAGAACATGCCACATAAGGTAAATGTGTTTAATTTTGCATCTCAAATCATTAAAAATATATTGCATATGAGAAAATAACTGCTTTAGAAAGAAGTATAGATTTCAGGATGTTTACAGGCAAAGTAAAAATAAACGTATAGAAGACAACTCACACAAAGGAAAAGTCTGTGTAATTAACGCCAAGAACTTTGTCCTTCAAAACTAGTGGGAAGGATAAAGGCCACTATCAGTACTGTCCCAGAGCATTTTCTGTCATCAGTGTGCTAACCTGTACAGGGCAGCCATTCTCAAATACATCATGAGAAAGAGGCGATTACCTCCTGAACCTAGAAAAGGACTCAACAAAATTTTGCCCTCTTTGGAAATGGACTGCCATCCAAGTAATTCTCCTCTGTCAATGTAAATAAAGATAAAAGATTAGCAGCAATAGAACTGTGGAATATTAATATTTCCACATTAAGAAATCAGCTAAAAAATAATTCAGTATTTGATTCTTGGACACCTCTGAACAGTCTCACAAAAGCACTCTTCTGTCTACCTCTTCCAAACCGTTCACTCATTTTTTATCTGTCAGCATTTATGGCCCCTGACAGGAGAAAAACTAACAAGACAAGTGTTGCTTCTGTACAAGATCCCAGTTTGGATCTTGACTGAAACTTGAGATGCAAAGAAACACAGAAGCTTTGTCTCAATCCTTCATACAACCTTTTATTTGGATATGGGAAGGCTGACCAAGAACACAGACTAGCACCAAAATACATCTTGCAATCTCACATCTACTTTTGAGGACAACTGATATCCTATTTTTTTCCTTACAGAGAAATGGACATCTTCTATCAATAAGAACTCATGTACAAAGAACAGAAAAAAACCCAGAAACTATGTCTGACATTATTGGCTGTGAATCCAAACACAGAGATTTCGTAACAAGCACCGGTCATTTCAACCACGTCTGAAATCTCACTGTGAAACACAAATATGCTTAATCCTAATTTAGTTTAATCTTTAACCCTGGATGCACAAGGGCTTTATAAGCAGAGCTAGAGATGTGATCATCTCACTCAGTCCTTGTCAGGCTGCACCTGGAGACCTACGTACAGTTGTGTTCCCCACAAATTAAGACCGACATGGACAGACTGGAGGTGTCCAAAGAAGGGCCTTAAAGTTGATCAAAGGACTGGAGAACCTGGCCTATGAGGAAAAACTGAAGGAGTTGTGTCTTCTCACTGGAAAAGGGAAGGCTTAGATGAGGACATCATCACAGTATTTCATTACTTAAAGGGCAGCTGCAAAGAGGATGGAGGCTCTTACTTCACAAGGAATCACACAGAGAAGACAATGGACAATGAGTACAAGTTACACGGGAAAGGTTTCATCTTGACAGAATGAACAACCTCCCCAGATACATGGTGGAGTCTGCATTGCTGGAGGCTTTCAAGATATGATTGATATGATTGGACAGGGTGTTGAAAAATCTCCTTTAGACTCTCCTTCACAGGCAAGATTGGACCAAGTGGACTTTTGAGGTCCCTTCCAACCTGGCTGCTCTCCTATACTATGATTAACCAGTTTTGCAAGAATATATTGTGATAAAGGTTGCAAGTATATATATATATGCTGATGAACATGGTATTATCAAAGAATTTCTCTCTTGTTCACCCTTTTTCAAAACAGCCATTGAAACTGTGAGGACTTCCATGATTCTGCTTGTACAGTGTTTCTTGCATAAGTAAGTTTCAAGTCACAGCCACTATACATAGTACAGTCCATCAGAGATGAACAGTTTTATCTAGTAATAAATAGATCTAAACATACAATTCAAGAGCATAAAAATAACATCAAGAAATCTTATTAAATCTAGACTCATTAAAATAACCTACAAGGGAAAGTTGCCATCTATAGTTCTAAGCCACCTGCCAAAACCTCTGTAGATCATGTGAAATAATTAAGACTTTGTTCTTTGTACAGAACCTTGAGACATAGAAAAATTAAAAGTTCTTATGACTAAATGATCACAACTCAAAATACTGTGACAAAATTTTCAAGATTTAAAAATCCCAAGGATGATCCAGTTAGGCTTCTTAAAGACCTCTATTGTTCCATGTATCCTCTGAAGCTGCAGTGTGGAAGTGTTCTAGGAAATACATTTTTATATTGAAATGGCCAGTTCATGTGTAGTATTCTTTTATGTCTTCAGCTTCAGTTGATGAAACATGAGGGGAAACACACCAAAAAAACCCCACTACAGTTTGTCAGGTTTTATTTTCTTTCCTACTATTACAATTGACAAGAAAATGTTTGTGGATAACTAGCTGTGATAGCACCTAACATTGCATGCTCTGCGCTTTGCTCCCTCAGAGAAAGCATTTGCTGTAGCAGATAAGAATAGCCAGTCAATACTGACCTGGAAATGGGCTCATTACCATCTTGCATAAGCCTAGTAACTTATTATGAAATGCATTCATTAATTTTACAAACAAAAAGGTCAAATCCCAAATCCTTTCCTCATCTTGTACCTCTCATCTTTGTGTTTTTATCCAGAAAAAAAATTAATTCACCATAATAAAGCTATTATTAATTTTTAGCTTAATACATTACTCTGCCACAAGTTCTTTCCTCTTCCTCCTCTACTCTTGTGAATCTTATTATTGCAATATTAGCTACTGGTTTTACTTAAATAATTTCCTCTCTTAAATGTCAAGATAATGCAACATCATAACAAGACAGACCATAATAAAAGAGCAGCTGATTCTTCAAGACCTCTACAACTGTTTTTAACCCTTTTCTATGCAGATGAGACCTAGTTTTATAATAGCATAAAAACAAGGTGTGCTAAATTATACTAGTTTAGGAAATGAGAGATTTGCACATTAATACAATAATCTACCTTAAAATCTAGACATAGCTGCTGCTGAGATCTTCAAGAAATAAAACAGGCAGAGATTGATAAGGCTGTCTTTCAAACATCTGTACTGCAACTACATGTAAGAGGTCAAGTGTTTACTGGTCAAGGGTTTACTTGTCAATATTGTTAAAATGGAGCTTTGATACTGCTCATAATAGATGGAATTTTTATATAGAAGCCTCTGCATATTGTTATTAAACTCAACCTAAAACAAAAATAGCTGTTAAAAGCACTTTTTTTTTCCCCCTTTAGATCTTCTATAAGTTTGTTGTGTATTTTTTTTTGTTTTGTTCCTTCCTGTACAAACAGAAGACATGCTTAAGCATTCTTAGGCACCTTGCTGAAGGGGATACAAATATGTAAGTTCCCAATAGTAGACATATTTACATAATTTAAATCCATAACAAATAAAGCACAATGCCGAAAACTCAGTTTGGTTTTTTTTTTTTACATATATTTTTATGTAACTATATATTATTCTGTAGTTTCTGGGGTTTTGCTTAACTTCTTAGTAAGAACAAAACTCTTTGTGCTTTAACATCATTTCCCCTCATCTTGATTGACTTGAGAAGCTTTCCAGCAGGAAAGTCAAAAATATGGTAATTACAAATATGGTAATTACAGATCTGGTCCTTTTTGTCAGCTACAAATTTAGTAATCAGAGCTGGCTTTTGCTTAATAAAGTAGTTGCTGAACTAAAATCCTGCTCATCTAACATCAAATCTTTTAAAGGGGTAAGGGTGAAATATTTAAGAAAGTTTTCCCATAATAGCCACCAGCAAAAATCTTAGTTATGCTGAAATTATGAGATCTATTGTCTTATTTTTTCTTATCATGAATCTTCATTCTAAAACAGATACAGTTGTTTGGAAAACTGCAATTACATGATCCCTTGGTACCTCTTGATCTCATGCAGACTGCTCTTATAGTTAACATTTATGAGAGAGAAAAAACCTCTTAATTTATAAAATGCCCAGCATCCAAGTTTTAACAACATTATGTATGAAGGTGAAGTTCACTAAGCCATGTGGGAACTGAAAATCGGGATGCATCTTAACATTAGCTCCATGAAATGCTACATACTCGGCTCTTATGTCTGAATTTACAGAAGCTGTGGCTGTTTTAAAATCAGTTAATGATCTGTCACAAAACCCCTACTTTCCCAAAAGCAGAACAGCTTCCTCTCTAGACAAATGTATCCACAGATACAACCGAACACATTCTGCCTCAGAAGCCACACCACAAATGCCACAGGGAGAAGCAGCATGGCTCTTAGATATAAACACCCAGTCCTTTTTTCCTCTCCTCCTCAAAATACAGCTTCACCAAGAATTTCCATTAGGTAAGAATAACTATGTCTATTGTAGTTCCCAATGACTTCCACATCATCTGGAGAAATTATGCATTTCTCTGGAATGATGATGAAATATTATTCAGATTAACTACATTTCAGTCTTGTAAGGCTTATACGACTACAATGTTTTCATTGATTCTACACCCATGTACACCAAAAAAAAAAAAAAAAAAAAGATTTAGAGAATGAACAAAATCTTAAAGAGTCTGCTTTTCAGCTCTACGTTACTTTATTTTCTCCTTGACTGGAGACAGAGCAAATTCTGTCCTGCAAACTCTTCAGCTGAGTTTAGAAACCATTAACTCAATCTACAAGGTCATCAAGATAAGAATAAAATCAATAGGATTGTCCTTCTGGGTTCTTTTCAGATATGACCAATAAGTCTCTACAGCACATTCTTCTCCACACTGGTTCTCTTTTATTTAAATATTTACCCTAGTTGTAATTTAACTTATGGTTTGCTTTGTAAAATGTCAAGTGTTCTGGTTTTGACTATAGCACTATTTCTTGCATCTGGTGGGACTGTGCTGCTGTAAGGCCTTTGCTCAGTATACACAACATTCCAATCAAGTCTGGGTAATGTAGAGCTTGCTGAAGAGAACAGGAAAATAATGCTCAAATAATGGAAGACAGCATCTGGATATTACAGCTATGTCAACCATTAAAAGACAGTCTATAATAGTTTTGATGTTAATTCATTAGAAACAAGGGCAGAAATTGCACTTTCTGGAAATGCAGCCATTGCTGACCTCTCCTGAGTAAACCTACTGCCCAGCCCGAAGGGGTGGGGGGCTGGACCCCAGATGCCACCAAAATTTCATACATGAACTAGTGGTGGGAGAGCTCTCATCAGACCATGACAAACACCAGCATAACTTGGGTTTACATGTTGAACAGTAACTTTTGAGGTCCTTTGCAAAGCATTCTCTCTTACCCCTTCCACCACTAATGTGAGCATCAAGTCATTTGTTTCTCACAAGCAGATGACTCCTTATGCCGTCCCAGACACTGGAAATTTCTGTCAAATCATCAGCCTATTTACCATCATAAACCTTTTAATGGATTATTTTACAGAAACTGCTACCTCCTAGTAGCTAGCTAGATGGTAGCTGGGGGCATTAACAGTTAACCTATTTGTACAGTCTACAAAAAAGCAACAGCACTACATATCTGAGCTTTATAAACATCAGGTATTTTCTACATAATCATCTGTATTTTGGCCTATAACCACATTCCTTCCCTGTGAAGTTCCCATGCTTCCTGAGCCCGTAAATTAGGAAATCAGTACTGTCTTGTGCCCTCTACCACTGGAGAGTCTAGCACAATGTAACCCTGACAAAAATGCAAAAAAGGACACACAACATTTTTACTAGGATACTGAAGTTACC
>JANIJG010005844.1:0-24642 GCA_024611175.1 Megaceryle torquata
TAATGTGTCTTTTTTTTTTTTTTTTTTTTTTTTGTCTTTAATTCACTGGTTCCATTGTCAGTCCAGCAAAACAATATGGGAATAGACAGAAAAATACTTACTATAGTTTATCTGAAACATTGCCATTCCAGTGCCAGGGTAGAAGGATCCTCTCCCCACTGATACTAAACAGTGTTTGCTTTGCTTTTCTTGAATAACTTCTTTTACACCTGAATGTCCTTGATTCATCAGGTTCCAGGCACGAATGCAGCCATCTAGACGAGGGTTAATCTGTAGAAAAATTACAGCACTGGGTATTTACATTCAAAGTTTTAAAATATGTTATTAACATATACTTTACATATACATATACAATAATATTTATACAATAATATACATATGAACTTATTTTTGGGTAGTCAATAGTATCTTTATCAACACTATAGGTTACAGCACTGATGCTGGGAGAAAACAAATGACGCGCATTTAGTATCTCAGCCATCAAAAGGTATTTCTGATTTAATAACACTTCCCATTTTGATGCCAGTGATCTGTATAAAATTCAATTTTTAAAGTTCATACTGTCTTTCTGTTTAGGTCATGATAGTTTTTCAGTAGCTGAAAGACAGTGATCACTAGCATTGTACCAAAGAACTAAGAAATTTCTGGAATTAGGTTCTGTTGGGTAAGGGGATGTTGTAATGTTTTGTACTTTTTCCCTCTGCTTCACTTTAGAGCAAAAATGAATTTTTTTTTTTTTAAAGGTGCAGCCTCTACTGTCCAGTTACTTTTTGCCTCTGTTTAGTCTGCTAGTTAATTTAAGGGTTCCTGAACTGCAAAGCAGACAGTCACAACAACTTGACTGTATCCATCCCCAGTGTAAGATAAGTTGAGGATGGAAATCTGAAAGAATCATGGCCCTTGTCTAGCCTGGGTTGTTACGAAATCTAGTAAAAATGAAAGCTCAATGTGCTGCCTACACAGGGAATTCCATAACTATTCAGAGCCTAGAAAAAGCCAACATCAGAAATACGAATCACTCTGAAATGCTCTTGCAGCAGAAGTGATGGTGATTTAGGGAATGTTAAAGTTATATGAGGAAACAGGCTCCTGAATCCTGAAAATTTGGGCTCTAAGTACTGTGAAATACAACTGAAATCTAACTGAAGACAGATTGCAAAGCTTCATGCATGTTTATTTTCAAAACAGCAGTTTAGTAACCTGATTTTCATTTTCTAAATGGATTCCATGCCACTCTTCCTTCTGCTGTGACTACTAAGTAGTACAAAACCAAACAACTAGCAGAACTTTATTAATCAACATTATTATTTTATTTACCTGTTTAACAAGAGAGTTGCCCACTTTACGAGGTAATCCTGCAATGTACACTTTAGTTTCCAAGAAACCCTGTGATTGTTTAAAAAGAGTTCCTGGACTGTTAATACTCATCACGGCTTCTTTAGCTATTTTTACACTGATGCTGTGTTCTAGTTCTTCAACTGATATCTAGAATTAAATAAAAATAATTACATACATAAACATATGAATGTGTAGAATATTTTAAATACTAATTACACATACCTCTATGAAGCATTACTAACGTTTCTTTAAATATCTAATTTGTAAGATAGTTTTAATGCAGTCAGTAGTTACAGCATATTTAAACTTGAATCATGACAACTGCCTGTATCATTGGAAAATGACAGGAGGGTGGTCTTTCACTCCACCCCTAGCCTATCCCTGGGAAAACCCATGCAGCTAATTAGTTTGCTTTATGTACTAATGTAGAAATCGGCTTCTTGCAAACTCTAATTGCTCTATATCCAACCCATGTTCGGGACAGTTCTCCATGTCACTGCAATCTGCTACAGAGGATTGAATCTTCAGATTTGATGTAGACAAAATAGCTTCAATGCCTGTTTCTGCTATTACTAGGCATCCAAGTAGATTTTTAATCTCAAGGAAGTTGTACTGAACTGAAACAGGAGGTCTACACAGAATCCTAGTTTAATGCACCCCCCTCTTTAAAAACAAACAAATAAAACCTGATATCAACAACTTGGTGTCATTTCTAGATGGTGTGAGTAAGGCCTTTCATCTTGGGTATGCAAGCCTGAAAAACATGACAAATTTCCAGTCCAGCAAACAAAGCTTGCTCTCTAGACGAAGTATCTAATAAACATGCACTTGACCATGCAAGCACACTTTTTATTATTCTATTGTTTCCCTTTTCATAATTAATAAGAATAACTCCTATTTAGCCAGTTAGGAGGAATTACCCCTTTCTTGATTGTAAACAGGTGCCATGATTTCCCCGATATAAGGCATTCTTGTACAGTTCTTGGCTGATTTTTAAATCTGGGATATGAAGGCATTGTTTAAAGCCTTTCTAATTGTTGCTTAGTTTCTCATAATTTACTTATTAAGATGGGATGTTCCTTTATTGGGTTAAAGGAAAGAAATGGGAGAAGAAAAGCCATCTTACTATATGCCAGAGTCCATCGTTAATGGCTTTGCCTCCACTGGTAACTTTTGTTCCAAATTCATTCTTGAATTGAATTTCAATCTTTCCATCACGAAGAGCAAGCAAGATCCATGCCGTATTGTCAAGGGATTCTGCATATAGTATAACTCCCTCTGCATCATATGTCCGGAAATCAAATTCTGCTGTAAATCTGAGTTGTGAAGAAGGAATCTTAATTAAGAAGGCAGGAAACATAAAATACTGTACAACCTAGGATAACTCAATAGGGTTTAAAAAAAATAAATCACTGATATAAACCTTTAGGTAACTCTGTATGTGAGCAGTTGTGGTATTTGCACACAATCAGTCAAAAGCGGAATCTAGTGTAAACTGTATTCGTCCAAATCCAGTGAAAAGTGTTGAGATTAACACCCTGAGCTGGGATTTGAAAAAGCCTTGGTCTAGTTCCCAAATATGCTATGAGCTTTACTTGTGAACACTATCACACCCCTTTGAGTGAGATGATGATATAATATTCCTATTGTCTTTCATGGAAATCCAATATGGAAAAAAAAATACTTGATCTATGATGTGTACAGTGGGGTTGCCAGGTGTTGTCCTGCAACGTTTATAACCTAGAAATTTGCTTTGGTTAATGCTGCCTTTTATATGTCATTCTATAACTTAGGCATTTGTTGTCTGGATCTTGGCAGTTGGTTGAACATGTGCATGCAGCAAAATTGGTTTACATTATGGTACCTGTACAGTGGAAAAGAGAGTATAAGTGTAGTGAAAAACTGTCCCTGTCTACTGGAACTTTTGAACTAGATAAAATAGATTAAGGATGAAAGGAGAAAAGAAAAAAAAATGACAGGGTTTGCTGAAGACAACGAAAGAAACAAATAAGGGACTTGTAATTAAGAACTTGGGTTCACTTTGTCTTACTTTTTTGTCCACTAGATGTCCCTGTCTCTCATGCAGACCAACAGAAAAAATCATTCCATATTTACACACGGACTATTAAGATAGCTTCAAACATTTATCATCTTAGAAAGGTCTTCCAGGAGAGCATTAATGCCTGGTCAACTTGGAATAGCAGCAAAGATAAAAATTCTCAATATTTATGTCCTTCTGTAAGGTTCTGAGGCTCTGGGGATGACCAGCTCAACAGCTGCTGCTGTTACCCTCAAATTCTTCAGTCAGTAAGTCAAGGAACACTGCAATTTCAGCTGCTGCAGTGAAGAAGTCTGAGAGTAATAAAAGGGTCACTACCATTAGCAATTGTTCTGACAGCTGTAAAGGAAATCATACAGATGGTGCTCTAGACAAGGTAAGGTACTGTGCTCTATTGATGTCCTTGCAACACTCTGTGAAAGGAAGCAATGGGCAGGGAAGCATTGGCCTAGTTTTGTTTCTCAGCAGTACATGTGTAGCGTGTTACAATTTCTACCCAGAGCAGACATGAAGTAGCAGCAACACCCAAACAAAAGCCATTCACATATATAACTGGAAACTGTACAGTAATTATTTTCCTATAACATCTTAAATTTATGTTGAGAATTCTAAATGCCTTCCTGTATCTGTATCACCCCTCCCACCTTTTTGCTCTCTTGTCCACAAACCAATGGGACTTAGTGCCTATTAAACTTACTGCCCTCCATCCTCTTCCTTTTTGTCCATTCAGGTTTGGAACTCTTTGAACTCCTTCTCCCAGCCCAAACATCTCTCCCTACAACAGCACTGATAACCAGGACTGTAATGGCTGAAGACTCCAACTCCATTATTCATAGATAGGTTCCCATCTGAATGCCAATGGTGCGTGCCCTGCCCTAGTTGTGCACTGTTTCCTGTCTGGGACACAAATGTTACTGCCTCCTACCTGCTTCTGAGGTATCTGGAAGAAACCCGCTGACCTTCTAGTTTTGCAGTGTAAGACAGCTGCTGTCTAGACTGATGAGGTGGTTCTAGGACACGGTACAACTGATAAGAGATGCTGTAAACTGACTCCAGACACATTGCTCTTGCCTGTCCACTTTCAAATGACTCCAGCTTCCTCTAAGTGCTAGTAAATGTAGTTAATTCATTCTCCATATAAAGGTATTTCAACCAGTGGGGAGCCAGTGATATAATAATTTATGCATGCATTGCACTTCTTCTAAACACTCAGAAAATTAATGGAATCACATGTCCATAATTTCAGTTCACACTTTTATCAATAGCAAATCCTTACCTTGTGACATTTGGCAATTTAAACTTTAAGTACAGAACGGGAATTCCTATAAATTGCTCTGCCAGGTATAGCAGTTCATAATTCTTTTCAAGGTTCAGTGGGATACATGCAGTAACGGACTGGAAATGGTAGAGAATAAAAAAAAGCTGTTAAAGCCCTGTGATAGCTCATGAAGCAGCTCCTATTGTTGGCTATTAGCTCAGGTTTTTGATGTTGTGTGGGTTTTTTGTTTTTTTTTTTTCCCCCCTCTGGGTTTTTAGGTGGTTTCCCCCCCCTTTTTTTTAAGCTTGAATACCTATGTACATATTAAGGAAGGTGGTTTTGCTTTAAAAGTCCATTATTTAAGCTGCTGAACCACAGTTCTGGTGGACTGCAACTAATATCTAAGTATTTAGTAGTGGAATCCAGTATTCAAATCTTTCAGCAGGGATCTGTGACACCCATCTACTAAGGTTCTGCCAGGTTCCATTATTCAAGTTGTCTGGAATCTAAACCTGATCAAGTGTTAGAAAGGAATAGAGCCAGAGCTGTGTCTTGAAGACTTACTTTAAAAAAAAAAAAAGAAGGGGGGGGGGGGCAAAACCATTAAAAAAACTCAATCAAACAAAAAAACCCCACTTCTATTTTCTTTATCAATATTAATGTATGATTACTTATAGCTGAACAATCTCTAGCACTACTAGAATCATTTACCTGGAATCAAAAGTAACAATATACAAATGGATTAAGTAACAGAATAATAGAAAATATTTTTATCTGTCTGTTTCTTGAGTGTATTTGTCTAATGTGAGCTCTGGAAAGGAATGTTGAGCAAATCAACATCACAATTCCTGCTGCAATAGCACTGACCTTAAAACATTAAGAATTGTTATGGGGGATATGAAGCTCTTAAGACCACGTTCTCAGGAAAGCTGCAAGACATTCTAAGTATATGTGGCAACTGAAAGGCCTGCAACAGGATGTAAAACTGGGACTAATCCTAATGCTGTAGACAAAGTCAATGTGAGTAGCTGAAGTCAGTTAAATGCAGTTGCAATGAGAGGAGGGGGAAAATGGTGCTTAGTCTTTCAGGAATTCATCTATGTGAAGTTTTAAACAAAGACTTTTATATCCAGGAATAATAGGCATTTTATGTGTGCTGCAAATTTAAACTAGTAAAACATTCAGTAAGCAAATGTCAGGTATCCATCCTAAGGCGTTGTTGACTTGTTTGTCTTCTCAAACTGTGATGTTATCATTCAAGTTATATCTACCATTTTGTTTTACAAGTAAAGTACTTGGATTTCCTTTTACGTATAGGGAACTAGGCTCCATATGTACAGAGATGGGAAGACTCTTACAGAACATGGTTTAGAGCATCTGTCTCAGAGTCCAAAAGACTCTCTTGAATTTAAAGTTATCCCTCAAAACAAAACCAAAACCCTGGCAGGTATCTTCTATAAGACGGCAGTACAGCAGTCCTACAGATGAGAACAATCAAGAATAGCTGAAGGCCTTTTCTGCTCTCAAGACACACTGTACTTCAGTAAAAGTTAACAATGCAGTTCCCAAACTCTGACTTCTGTATTCACGATGCAGTAGTTTCATTAAACATAGCTATTCATACTGAATTTTAGGTGTACTTCATTTTATGTCTGCTAGTGTCACTAGTCTTTAGACTGCATGTATTTTCAGATGATTAAACTACTTTTTTTTTTTCCCTGATTAAAAGGCCTGAAACTAACTTCCAGATAGAGTTAATTACTTTTGAACCACAGTATTGAAAATAATGTGTAATGAGGCTAGAAGATGCTCTTCCTATTTAATGAGTAAGCAAAATAATATATTATGACTGCAAGTGTTGTTCAGATATTAAATTTCAGAAAGTACAAACAAGATCTAATACATACATGTTAGAACTTGTGTCAGAACTTGCTCCTACAGTTTAGGCCCAATTTTCTTACAGTATTAGAGGTGTGGTTTTGTTGGCAGCTCTCTGAGCTCACTTAGTAAACAAGTCTCAGCCTGCCAGCACCTATCAGAACCACTCACAACAAAATCCTTGAACTGGGATTCTCCAGAGTTTCAAACTTTCTGCTGTTAAGAAGTGTAAACTTTCAAACTGAGAAGAACAGACGATTCTGGCTGTGAGATGGTCAATTGGCAAGCATTATGGTGTTCTTTTTCTTGGGCTATGGCAGATGAGAACTGTGGAAAGCAATCCAGTTTTTTCTCAACACAAACAGGCAAAGAAAGCACAGAGTGATTTTGAAAGACTGAAAAATTTTTCTGCAATCTAAGGAAAACTTGGGAACATATGGACAAATGGAGTGTTCTGGCTCTGAGTCAGCTGAATGGGAATTATTTGTTTGATAGGAGAAAGCTGAGACTTATTTTGGAAGCAGTAGGCAATAAAGATGAATGTCTAAGGCAAGCTACTCTTGACACGATTCCTGTAAATGAGCATGCATGAACTAAATGGCATCCAAATCCCTACCAGGTCTGCTTTGTGAGCCAAAGCAAAACTCAGAGTCCCTGGTACTTTCTTAGCAATTTTGATTCAGGTCTCAAATAGCTTCTTGTTTTCCTTAATCTAACTTCTCCTGTCATCAAGAAATAACCAACTTTTTGATATTTTTCTTTTCTGTGTGGATTTTTATATAGTGCAGTTTTACCTCACAATTCTTCATGTCCTTAGAGAGCTTGAACCCTTTTTTGCCATCGCAATAGCAGCGATAACTTCCTGGAGAGTTTACACAGAGCTGAGCACAAACATTTTCAGCACATTCATCAATATCTAGGAGAAATGGAAGCATAGAGAAAGATTTATTCATATTATTCATGGCACAGACTGAAAAATAACATAATAAATTAATGGAATAATGGACAAGATAGGTTCTTTGGCATAACATGAATCCAATAGGTGACTGCTGCTAAGCTATACTAATGCTGATGGATTTCTCCTATGTATAATTTACAATCCAGAATTACCTGCTGGGTGTGTAAAACCTAGTAATCTGATAGAAGCCTCATGTGTAGAGCTGGAGAAAATTTAGTCTGATTTGTGGGACAGTAAGAAGCTGAGCTGTAGGGTGAGAGAATTAGTGAAAGAGACCTCAGTAAATCACTACCGTTTATGGCAAAAATGCCATTCTGTGTCAGATTTGTTCCTTTCCCTAGAATATGTCATGAGAACTTAAGAGTATTGAGTATATATGGCAAGTATGTGGAGAAAGGATGTGCTTTATTCACATAAAGACAAAATAATCTCAGGGCAAAATACTTTTTAAAAATAACACACAATAATCTCATAAATATCTACATTTCAAGCAGCATCTATTTGTGGAGACCAACCTCATTTGATCTGAGAAGCTAAACCAACTGAATGAACTTAATTTTCTATTTAGCAGGCTGTACACAATAAACAATTTAGGAATGAAAGGCTGTGTAGAAGGCCAATGTAACTGTTACATTTCTAATATAGAAACAAATAAATTGTCTCCTAGATAAGAGACTCTAATAAGAGTGATTTGGGGGCTCAAATTAAAGAAGCTGCAATACTTGTTTTGAAACAAATGGCCCTCCTAGTGGGAATGAACAATTTTGTACCAATGCATACACTGTTAGATATTTTAATCTTAAAATACTTTTTCTCCCACAGCATGCATGATCTCCCTCCAAAAGAGGATACTATGTTTAACAGCTTGAGGATGCAATTTTGATTTCTACCTTTGCTGCAGTTAACCATCATTGGCAAGGTGCTTTACTGCCAAGTGCTAGTAGTTTCTACATTATTTAAAAGGCCAACAGTTCAAGAACAGGTTGAGGAAACTGGTCTCATACTTGGCTGAAGAGTTCTCTGTTACTAAAATGTCTCTGCTTTCTCACTTTTGCTGTAAGTTAACACCGCAAGGGATCTGTGCTCAGGCATACGCTCCCTTGTGTGTGACCTTATCAGAAGAAAACACTGTACAGTTCTGTACTGCAGCTAATACAGCTCAAAACCTAGTCACATGCTGTGTCAGTTTTACTGCTGGCACTGCAATCTAATGAGTGGCTGTGTAAGCTACACGATTCAAATACAGTCTTCTACATCATCTCCCCCTCTGATCTTCAGAAGCTGGACAGCCCCTTATGTTGGCTGGCCTATATGATACCAGCCTTCATGTTCATTCCTTGAATTATGGAGGACTTTTCCAAGTCACTTCTATTAGCTCCAGAATGATTGCTTGCCTCTGCTCTGTCTAGTTGAGAACCATCTCCTCCATAGCAGGCTGCTGTAATACAGCAGTCAAGTTTTCCTGTCCCTCTTTTTCAATGCCATTTTGAGCTACCTTAGCAAGTTCAAGACCAATTGCACTGCATGCTAGAAGCCTATCAAGTGCCCTGGGCATTCTACTGTAAGGCACAGAATGCAATACAGAAATCCATCACATATTCAAGCTGTGCAGAATTCAACATGGTGTTAGCACCCTACAGCCACCTCCACCACATCTTTACTTCCATTTTACCAGAAAAGCTCTACCCTCTGGAAGTCGGTGAGCAATAGGAAAACAAACAACATTCTTAATGGTAGTTCTCTGCATTACTACTATAGTACTAGTGAGCTCAAAACAACTGCTCTGTGTATGGCTCTGATCTGGGATGGTTCTCTGAGGATAGACACACTAGGTTATAAAGACACATGGAAGACCTCAAGTCTTTGAACAGTAAGTGTTGTGAGCATGTTGTCTTGTTGGGGGGACAGGTTTGACCAATATTAGAAGGCAGTTCCTAAAATATAAGTGGAGAGTTGGTGACTGGCTTTTTAGATTGTTCAAGTTCTAACTGGTCTTGGGTTCACAGCTGCTGAAAAGGTTATACAGGAGATTCTCTGTGCTCCTTCAAGTGCTTCATCCATCCAAAGTATCAGCTAAGCAAGCAAAGGAATTTTTAATATATAAATATAATATGGGATATTTCTTCAAGTTGATGTGACATTTTGCAGATGTTTTCTGTGTTGCATCCTCATAACTTGAATTAGTTTTAGATAATAAACATATAAACTAAATTGTGACTGTCTAAAATTACAGTCCCTTTGGAAGTGAATGTTTGGTAGTGTTAAGTTTTATCTTTGCTCAGATTTGAAAACCTAACCCTATTAAGAAGTGTTACCCTGCATGTATATATGTATGCACACATGTGTAGACTCCTGCAACTGTAAATTACCAAACAGGTTAATTCCTATCTCATTCATTTTGGCCTCTGTCACCTGCAGTACTACTTAGGGAGTAAGATACAAGGGTGGGTTGCAATATCGAAATGTTTATTTGGAGTCTTATTCAAACCTCTTTCAATATGCTTCAGAGGTAATGCTTGCACATTTGTCCCATGGCAGGATTTGGTCAGTTATTCAGAAATATTTTGCTGATGCATGTTTTCAAGTGATTGACCCCTTCATTTCCTCCAGACTACCTCTTACTCCTCTGTCTGGCATGTGAACTCCTTTTCATTTAGAAGTCATTAAACTATTTATGGTCTTGATGTGGGTTGCCTAACCCAGTAGATAGCAGGCTCCACTTGGTGAAAGTGGTTCTGCTATGAAAGTCAATTCCTAATAATTTCTGGTGACTGACAATACGATGTCTATTAAAACTAAGACTACAAGAAGACGTGTTACAATGTGAAGCTGCTTTTGTCACTGTTGATTTTTCATCCTAGCTAACATACAAATAAGGTAACAACAAAATCCAAAATGTAGTCTAGCCACACTATGCAATGGGTGAGGAAAACCTTTCCTGTGTCCTTTCCTATCCTGCGTGTTTTAAGGAAAAAAAAAATTAAATTCATTCTGGTTATGATAATTTTGGGATCCAAAAAGGCCAAGAAATCCACTTAGACCTAGCCACAGAGCAGAATTAAAAACAAACAACCCAACCGTATAGTCCACTTAACTGTGCAGATGTAAAAGGAAATAAAAATATTAACACCTCAAGAGGAACTGAAATAGGGAGACTCTGAGAAGCACCTCTCCTCCCATGCCCTTCCCAGAGGAGCATGTCTCTTTAGGAAACATTGTTCTCTACGAATAAAGACCCTGTTCCCTTTCTGGTACTCAAACACCTATCAGTACAAAGGCAAAACTACAAACACAGGTTAACCAGTAGCAGCTGAGTAAATCTGAGTGATAAGTTCTCTGAAAGCAGCAGTTAATTTTGAGCATGTTCCTCAAGCCCAGGACATTGCAGATAAACAGAGACTTACAAAGGTATTATGAAAGCTTATCACACAGTTTGACAGATGAATTCCTATCATTAAATTAATCACTCAGACTTGTGCCAGTCTTTAGGGGGTGTAAATTTTCATTACCCAAAATGAACCTAATGCCCAAGGATAAGCTCTTCCTCCAGAGTGTACCATAGCAGCAGAGGGACAGACAAACTTCTTGGATAGGTATGAATTCTCTTTCCTCAGTAGACTTTCTGGGACCCCTGATCAATCCAAATGGCGGGATTTCCCCATACAGAGCTAATTGTCCTGCTAGAGAACACTGACATGAACAGGCTGGAGGGACCAAGTTTTCTGGAGGTTTGTTTTAATCAATTATGCAATAACTGTCCTTTTTTTTTTTTTTTTTTCAATTACAAGTTGTAGACAGCATCTTTGCATGTTTGCTTGAGCTATTTCAAAGGCTTCCCACAGATCTGTTCAAATGTCAGTCCAACATCATAGAACAATCAGCAGGAGCTATTTGCACAAATCCATAAATCTGAGCAACATCCTTATGCAGCTGCTTTCAGTGGAAGGATAAAATAGCTTTCTTTGGATAAGTTCCTAATATATGATAAAATCAACCACAAAGGAACTGCATACCATCTCCTAGAAGGGAGCTACTCCACAGAATGCTAGGGAAATATGGTGATTTACCCAAAGCACGGATGTGGGTAGGCAGAGTTTTGTGTGTGTGTTAAACAATACATGTGGGAAAGGAAAACCTTGGTTGCTTGTCTCAAACTTTCAAGACTATGTGCTAGGGAGGAGCTAATACCTGAAGTGCAGACATACTTTGTACTCTATGGTTAACTGGTCCAGTTGCTTAAGAGAAGTTCCCCCTTCAGAGAAGGAAAGATAATATGGGGAAAGGCATGCCAAAACTTTAGTCATTCTTTTTAAATATGGATGCAGATAGGTTTGTTTCATCAATACTGACTGCAAGACAGACCCCTTTAGCACAATAATCATACTTACTCATTCCAAATACCACCCTCCCCCCACCTTTGGCAACATGTTTGAAATTGAGAAGGTGCTGAGAAGAAGATAATAAAATTCTAGATCTAAAATTGTATGGATTCTATGAAACGAAGACTGGACTGTACAGAAATCTTCACTGATAGTGAAAGGTGGGGATGAAAACTGTAGCAACGTTCTCCTAGGACCAGGTGAGGAAAAACCCCCAAACCCTCTTCTCTTCCACTCTAATTGTATGTCATCATAGAGATAGTTGTGCGCAAATGCATGTAAACTTGATTCTTCTAGTTAATGTAACTGAATTTACCTACATGAGATACGACCATGAAAAGCTAAAGTCATGTAGTATTTCTGTAAGGCTACATTCCTGTCAGTCTGCACAATCCCATCCTTAGATGGGATTTGATGACTCATTTAATGTGGTTACAATTAGGTCTGTAAGCTTAACAGAATAATCCTCATCCTAGGATGCTCGTTTTAATGTCCTCATCTTCCAGCATTCTGGAATTCATGTTTCAGGACAAAACCAAAAATTAAATGTGATGCAGCTCTTGTATCTGCAAAAAGTACTAAGAGGAGCAAGAGTTAGATCAATTACTATGAAGTTTTTCTCATTTTTGTGCACGCAGGGATACAAAATTGTCAGTAACATTTTAATTTCATAGTAACCGGACAAAGAGCAGACACCTGAATGTTATTGTTACTACCCTGGAAAGCTTTGTTGCAAGAAAGCTGCATGAAAAGCCATGGAGCAAAAAATTTATAGGTAGCAAGAAGCTACTTTTGTGTTCTCTTGAACAATAATGTAAGGGGCAGCATTTAAAATAATAATAAAAAAGTCAGTCACTGATGTACTTTTCTTAAAATGGCAATGTAGAAAATTAATCTTTATAGTAAAACTGTAAGAGCTTATATTCCTCTTCTACAATTGAAATTTAATTTCTGATATGTGTACTAAACAGAAACTTTTAAAAAGTAGAGAGAAACAGAATATCTTCTAGATCAATTATGCAGATACTTTCAATTCGAAAAAGTTACTTTATGATGGTTTGTATGAATGGTTTCTTGCTGCTTTACTGCTAGCTATCAGTACTTTTCAGCTTTGCTGTAATTGTTACAGCTTTGTTTTGAAACTTTCTTCCAGACTTTCATTTCAGGAAGGAATATTCTCAAGCAAAGATTCTTTTGATGCAGCTCCTTTTTTCATAGCTCCTTTTCTGGATATTTAAGAACTTTTTTTTTTTTAATGTGGGTTCTTTATAAAATAAAACCTTTTATACAACTGTCATGCTGCCATTTCCAGCCTAAAGTGAAGAGAGTTCACTCTAACACTGTTATTTTTCTGGCATAACTAGATACCTCAAGGAAGGATTAAACAGATGTTATTTTAAATGGAATTTTATGACCCCCAGTGAAAAGTTCTTTATGTCCTTAGATCTCAGGTATTATATAAAGGACAGAGACTGACCCCCTGGACATGAAGGCTAAATAAATACCTAAACAGACTATCAGATGGATAAAGACAAGTTTTTTTTAGGTTTTTGAGACAACTTGATTAAGTATGGTTTTAATTTCTGGCAGTTTTTTCTTTATGAATCTTCTGAAGTGTCTTTCCCAGATTGGAATTGCCAAATAAGTAATATTAATTGCTTTTGCTATAGCTTGTCTTGAGTTAGGGATATATATTAAACTGATTGACATAAAATATTTCATCTTTTAACTGTAACTTTACTTAAAAAGAAGGTGCAAGACACTCTAAGTAAAGTCCAGATTTTCAACACACTGTTCCAAGCTATCTGAAAGAAACTTCATTACTTGTTTGAGAGCTTGGGCAGAAAGTCCTCTCTGTAGTGGGACAGGAGAGTGCCCATGAACAAAGAAAGTTATCTGGCATACAGATGAACATGAGAGCATGCTGTAAAACCCCCTGATATCTGGGAGTAAGCCATTGTAACTGTATATACTACCTATAATATAGCCTAACTGAACCTCTGAAAGAACAAACAGGTGAGTCATTTTGTAATAAACAATATGAAGATTAATAAATACACCACTCAAGATGCTGGAGTTAGGTATAGCAGTGGATTAGATAAAATAGGGGGTGGCAAGGGAAGACCTACCTTCACAGTTCTTGGATGTTGAATTATATGTGTAGCCTTCTGCACATTCACATTTGTATTTCCCCAGGGTGTTTTTACATATGGCTGTCCCACAGATGTTTGGATGTAACACACATTCATTTATATCTAGAAATGCAAACAAGTTATTAAAAAGAAGTCATTCTCTACCATGTCAGTTTTTCCTAACCCTATCCAAAACTCTGCAAACTGAGAGAGGCTGGCAAGCTGTCTCTTTCTTGATAGGCCTACCATGCTTTCATAGCAAACTATAGCTATAGCCATAAGGATTTCCAGAGGTCTTTAAAAGGTACTTCTGCATGCCCCCAGTGAAAAACAAATTCTCTGCCTTTCTGATCTTTCTCATTCGCTCATGTGTTCTGTGGATAACAGGAAAAGGAATGCATGTCCAGGCAGGCAAAGAGAGAAACAGTCTGCAGATTTCCTATAAACTAAACCAGACTGTATAATAAAATCCTATCTTAGAAAAAGACATCCAGAAAGACAAGAGATAATCATATCAGAGTTTCTTACATGCTACAATCGATTCATGTCACAACCGTCTTTTAATTGGCTATGCTGACAGGTTTTCAAAGCCCTCACTGTCTCTCCATCCCTCAAACCCCTTTAGTGTCTATCTTCTGTGTTGTTTCCAATTTTTCAATGTCATTTTCAAATGCAGATGTGACAACTGAATGCAGCGTACAGCATCAATCTTACTAAATGTCTTGTAGACAGAAAAATATCAGACCCCTGGTAGTACTTGAATTCCCACTTGAATGTGCGGGGATCATTCTGGTTTTTTTAGTAGTTGTGGAAATGGTGCTGTACAGGGAGAACAGATTGTGCCACTGGCTTGCTAGATCTCCCCAAACATTTTTAAGTCAAAGCTATCCTGAATTCAGACTACTTTTCTACAGTTACTGTGTGTACTCCAAACTCCTAGGTGTATAATTTTGTAGTTGGATGTAATGAAGCACTTAAATCTGCTTTATCAAATGACCAAACTAGTACTCTAAGTACTAAGATATATTAGTGTATTTTAATCTTTAATTATTTTTTTAACCAACTTTTCTATTCTTTCCAAGAATTAGAGATTTTAAACAGTTTATCTGCTTGAAGTTTTTGACAAAACATCAATCTTCTGTTTTTCTGGAATTTCTCTGGAAATTATTCATTCATAAAAATTTACAGACTAAAGAAAGTGACAGTGGGAGATGGCCCTCAAGTCTGGCCTCTCAAACTATTTGATGTTATCCAAAATTGTTGTTATAGTTCAGCAATAAAATATGGTATTAAAATGGAATGAGGTTGAATCTTTGTTTAACTATGCAATAAGAATCGCTAATTGTGTCAATACTCAGTCTTTATCTGGAATGGAATGAAGCACGTAGGTTGTGGTCAATAGAAACACACAAGCATGTACAGAAAAAAAATATGCTGAGTGAATAAAAGATGAATTTTTCTCTCTATTAAGAGCATTTTCAGATTCATTAATAGTTTATTCTCCAGTGAACTTCAAAATCCCAAAAGAGCAGCATCACTAATTCGGAGCCTTAAACCAGTGCTTATGAGACACAATTTCCATGGTAACAGTATTAGCTAGTCACACAAATCTAAATTCTTGGTTTAGCTTGCCTAAAGGGTAGATATGAAGCTGGTTAGTAACCAAAACAAGCTTTATGTAGATCTAGTAATGAAGCAGAATCTGATCTATAGCCTTTTGATTTCAACCCACAATTCCTTAATCTAGTTCACTATACAGTTGCCCAAATGCTTGCATGGGTCTAAGGCTGCAGGTAGAATGAGTGGCCAAGCTGAAGCAGGACTGCACTTATCAGAGGCAATGCAAGCTTCTGCTGACTTACAGTATTGGTGGAACTACTGGACTAAAATCTTACCCCTCCCTACTCAACAGGCAATGTACTGCCATGCAGTGATCTTCTCCTTAAGTCTTGCTTCCTACCTCCACAATCCCGTTTATTTGAATGCATGAAGTAACCATCTTCACATAAACAACGGTAGCTTCCAGGTAAATTAGAACAGCGCTGGCTACAGCCTCCATTTAAGTCTTCACATTCATTTATATCTAGAAGGAAAACAAAAATCATTGCTGAGGGTCAGGCATTCATTGACCAACTGTGTGGAGGTAGGGATACTTACATACCTGATACTATTCAATAATAGTAGAACTATAATTGTGTTCCTGTGAATTAAGATGATAATGAGATTAGAGACTGTACCTTCTTCACATTTGTCTCCTTGCCATCCTGGTTTACAGACACATGTATATTTGGCTTGTCCATCTATGCAAGCCTTATATCCATCTTTATGGCATGGTAGAGGGCTACACTGGTTTGAAATTTCTGTGAGATGGAAAATATTTGAAAAAGTCTTGTTATTTGGGGTTATTTTTCCTCAAGGATCTGTTCAGAATTCCTTTTTCTCTTGATGCATAACAATAAATACCCATACAACCAACCATCTTGCTACTAATTCTGTCAGCAAGAATTTGCAAGTGACTGAGAAAAACCAAAGCTGCTAGTACTTTGTCAGATAGAAAACAGCCAGCAAACAAATGACTCACTAAGCCATGTTAATCACTGCAAGATGTGACCAAATGCAGATTTGATACTTTTTCCATTACATATTAAGAACCTATTTCACTTTTTAAAGAACAGTGCATTGCCCCATCATTTTACTGCAAATTTCATTGGAAATACCAAAGTCATAATACCAAGAATTCAAGATTAGAGAGATCAGTTTCTCTGGTCAAGGAGGGTCACATTTACGGAGAAACTAACATTTCAGGTTTCCTTGGCTGTCCAGGTCCTGGGGGTAGACAGGATATATCAGTGTCTAGTACAGATACCTTTTACAAATATTAACTTCAATGACAAATAAATTTGCATCATAAAGAGGGACTGAAGTCTCTTTATACATGCTAGCAAGATCCCAGAAAGCAAGACTCAAACTTTGTAGCTTAGGGCAGAGAACACACTGGCTTGTTTTGTTTTGTTTTGTTTTTCCTCCAATTAAAATACATAAAGTTCTTTTAACTTTTCCCACCATTTTCATAATTTTACATTAGCATGCCACATAAGGCATCATTCTATTTGTGTATCCTGAATCTGCTGCTAGCTTTTTGGATGATTTTTCTGCAAGCCTCCAAACATTCAAATACATTGTTTCTACTTTAAAGTTATGTTCTTGTAAAGCTCTGGAATGTCATTCTGAGGCAGGCCTTTAAAAAAAAAAAAAAAAAAAAAAAAAAAGAGCATGAAAAAAAGAAAGGATTTAGTCAGATTCAGAAAGTGGAATGAAAGGCAAGTGTCCCTGAGGACAGAAATTTGCTACAAGTCTGTACATAAGGCTCTCTGGATTTCTTAATTGTTTCTTACTTCACTCGGAAGAACTAAAAATCTGAGCCCCACAGAATTATATGCTTCACCTTCTGTGACTAAGAAAGCTTAGCAAAATCTATGTTAGTATAGTTGTCAATTAAATCTATTTCTAATTAAATTTTGCTACAAGTACATCCAAGCACATCCCAGGGGCCAGACAAGTTCCAAAACTACAGAGTACCTCTAGAATAGGTGCTGCATGTCATGTGATATTCATAATGCAAACCACAGTACTCCAGTTGCAGAAAAAGACTGACAGAAGAAATTGTGCAGAAGAAATAACAAGAATGGGGTTTATGTATGGATCCTTCACAGAAGTTTCCACATTTAAGTTCTAGAACCCCCTACATTTGTTTTCTTTTAGATTATTTCCTGCTTTTGTAGGTACAGGAACAAGTGTATGAACTTGGCATTAGTAAAGCATTTTGTGATAGATGTAGAAGGCACCTTGAGAGTGTGCAGCTGGGGAACAAACTTGACTGTAAATGTTTCTGAGCAAAAGGCAGTGATGGCTTGTGAGAGTCTGAACTGCCAGAAGATGGATTGGGTTAGCAGTGTGAAATATGAGTAGCTGGAATGAGGTGAATTCGGGATATAAAGGGCAAGAAAATTGGGGAAATTAATGAAAAAAGGAAAAATGGTGAAATACACTAAAGGAAGAAAACAAGACAGGATGTATAGGACTGGATGGACAAAGAGATTTTGTCCACAGATGAATGATTAAGATGCTACTGCAGGAAGAATAATTTAGCAGCCATTTTTTCCAAAAGCAGCCCCGCTGTTCCTCTTCTCCCAGTTCAGAGTGCTTTCTAACCTCCTACCCAGCAATTCTTTTTGATAAATATTTGTGACATTTCCTCAATGGCAGAAGACACACTCAGCCTACAATAGAAAGGGTAGGTAGCAAGAAATGTATTGCGGTACCTGTACGCTCTGCCACTCAGAGGCTTTGGTATCCAAGAGATGTGTCATGGTGAGCTGGATAGATGTGAATGTAGGGATTTTTAAGCACTTATTTTCCAAAGCAATTAAGTATGCATATTTATGGAATACAGATATTTAGGGACTTAAAAGATGAAGCTTAGATTGGATTAGAAAACTATGAAAAAGGGTCTTCTGTTCCTGTGAAAATGTTCCTTTTCCTTCCTACATAGGGATTAAAAAGTCAATGTATTCACAAATTTTATTCAGAAATATGTCTTTATAATGTTTGTTCACTTGTGTTCTGAAATAAGTCATTTTGATAAATTTGAACACAACAAAATTACTTTTCAATTCTGATTGCAATGTCATTTTTATTCCTTTTTTTTTCAGCTTGAGATAAAAATTAGTTAGTGTATTGTTATAAACTTATAATTACTTATTTATTTCTCATGAGGAAAACTGGATTTTTCATTTTGACAATACCAAAACAATTTAGATTGATATGTTCAGAAGGATTTAACTTAAAAAAAAAATTGTTGCTATCAGTATTGCAAAATCTTTGTTGCAATGAAAACATGCTTTAAAAAATTATGTAGTTATAATGGGAATCTTCAGCAGTAACTCCCTTCCAGAAATGCACATGAATTTGATTGAACAGTTAAGTCTTAGAAACACTTGAAAATTTTATGCACTGTCACTTTATTTCTTTAACCTAGTGACTTACCAATCATAACAGTTTATGGAATTTGATTGTATAATGTGAACCCAAATGGAGAAATAGAGTGACTATCAAGTAAACTAGGTTTTTTTACCAGGTAATAGAGAAATACTACACATTCACACAACTATGCTAATTTTTTTTCCCCCCAGGACCTCTAAAGAGAGTGAGAAAGAGTGATATGAATAGGAATACACTTTAGTTTGTGACAGCAGTCACGTTGGTCAAGGGATCTGAAAAATATGTTCATCTATGACCAATGTAATTATTAAGGGCCTTTTTGCCTTTCACTGCTTTCAATTACAAAAACCAGTGTCACATGGTTAGGTAAGTATCCCTAGTCAAACTAACTGAAAGCTTCTTTGATGTAACCAGGCTGTAAAGGTTAAGAGGTTTAGAGAGGTGTTTCAGCTGTGCCAAGCAGGAAATACAGTACAGATTTCTTCCTGTGAATTTACTAGAAAAAACACAATTCACACTGGATAGGCATAAAAATAACAAAATATTTGAGAAAACATCACAAGTTTCATGCTTTGCGATCTTCTTGTGTCTGTAGTCAATGACTATGTCTTCCAGCTAATAATTTTTTTTTTTTTTTTTCCCCATCTGGCCATGTTACCTAGTTCATGAAGGGCTACACTGTAACTATGAGTCAAAGAGGGGTAGAAAGGAGAATTAACCAGTGATCTCTTAACTGACAGAACAGGACTTGCTAGATGCAAAGAATCAGGCAAAACTATTAAAGAGGTGGCAGAGTACAGAGGACATACTAGGGAACACTGGTGGGTTGGTGTAGGACAATTCCATGTTTCTGAAAGAAGTCTGCCTTCCATTTTGCAGTTAATTATGTTTCTGTTCCAGCATACTCTGCCCCACCTAATATTTTTGCTGTCAATTTCTGTTTTGGATTATTGAGTTTGCCTGAGTTAAATGGAGATTTGTCTCTTTTTCTGCTTATGTGAACTGCTTTCTAGCCACAGATGTGTGTGTTCTTAGATCTGAGTGCATTAGGTTTAGCATCTAACAGCAGCACTTACCATTGACACAAGCCCTCAGGTCAGCTGAAGAATCTGGAGTAACTGCAGTAACCCTGAAAACCCCTGCTCGATGGGAGGCAAGGCAGCCTGCAAATGCAAACCCACACAATCTGCTTATGATGCAAACACTCATTTAGACTGAAATTACAACATCTTATGCATGGCATCTTCAAAGAGTCTGTTCTCACAGCTTGAATTAGAAAACTTGCCTGGGCATATTAAGGACAGCTGATTACACACCAGCCTCTGCTAGAATCTAAGCTCACAGAACTGCCTAAGAGCTACTATGGATTATAATCAGCATGGAATTCATTCAAGAGCTATGGGCAGAATAACTAAACTAGTATTATCCAAATAAGATGATCATCATGTGAATGATATATTAGAGTTGTTTTGAGTTTTTTGTACTTACTTAAATATTTAGGATAAAAATATTCCTGCAGAAAGAAAAGAAAAATAGAGTAAGAAATTTCAGGTAGACAGTTACAGCAAAATATATCACTGAATACATTCAAAAATACATTGGTATTATAGACCAAGTTTTCTTTATCACTGTTTTTAGGCAAAACCAGAAGATTATGTAATAAACACAAAACTTAGTGGAGCGATTGAGATACTGCCCTGAATTGTACACTTTCAAAGTGAAGGCAGTGAAAATGAATAGGATGTTAAAATGACTTTGCAAATTATCTCTTTAAATGGGAGTATCTTGTTCAATGTTGTTATTGGATGCAGAGCAGCCTCTTTTATTTCCCCTTTTCACCCTAAAATAAACAAAGAACCCCAGAATAGGTTAAACTTCTCATATGAAATTCATTCCAAATAAAGTGAAGAGTGTTACTAAAACAGAAGTTGTTAAAAACAACTGATTATTGATTACTGAAACTATTTAAACTGAATAATCAGTATACCAAATACAGGTGAGGTTATCAAAGACAGAACAAGGAACTGACATAGTTTGCAAAACCAGAACACATTTTACCCACATATATTTTGTAATGAGCCTTTTATAGTATAAAGTTGAGTAAAACATACCTAATAATAAATAATGTGCAGTGGGAATGAACTGAGTAATGGAGTTCTCCCCACTAGGAAAAAAGGTTGCAGTAAAATGTCCAGTCCCTTCATTAAAAAGGCTGCACTGCCATGCATCATCTGTGTAGAAAATTTAATTGAAGCCAACAGTTTCCCACATGGAATGCTTGCAGACAACTGTGGTCTAAAACTGGTGATCCGTATTGGAAATTAAAATAATATCTACTCAACTGTTCTCTTTGCTTATACAGTCTTCATTATTAATTGTGCAGGTTCTATATACGAAAGAATTGCAAAATAGTTCTTAGTCTCCATGTGAATTCTATGTACTTCTAGCTTTTTCTCTGCAAAGAACTACTACCTATTCATCAGATACTTACAGTTTCAGGATTATTTTCAAAGATTTCCCTGGCTTCTTCCTTATTGCATAACTCTTCAATGCACTCTCTTTCTAGATTTCCCTTCTTACTTTCTTCCATAAAAGAATTTGCTCGACGTTTCCTTACCAGGAACTGAGAGGCATACTGTTGAGATAAAACTTTGTAGAAACAAAAGAGGTCTGCTGTTATTTTTTAACAGCTGAAAAACATTGTAAGCACTGAACAACTTTAAGAATCTAACACAGAAATACGAATTAAATGCTTAGTCAGACGCTGTTCTTTATTCTCATTTTGGAAAATATGGGCAAGAAATCCAGGTTTCTGTTTTCTACATGTAGGTAGCTGTTCCTATGAAAAAAAAAAAAACAAACCTGAGTCACCAAAAAAACATTCGTGCAGTGCTATGCCTGAAGTGTAATTCAGATGTCACATTCAGTACGAGATTTATTTATAATTATGGATATTACAAAGTGATGTATGTGACCAACAAGTGGAAAAAAACTGTGAAGCCTTTTACATTACTTGTTTCAGTGATCAAGGAGAAAATATTCTGAACCTATTTAACTTATCTGAGACCAAAACTGTGTCTTATAAAATCAGGCTACCTGTAAATAACATAAATGTTACTTTAGTAAAAGCTGAGAATGATATCCTGAGAAATATCAAGGCAGACAACCTAAAAATACATTCACATTTTACCAAGATAAAATACAATCCTAGCTAACTGTTATATTTGATTCATTATTTTTTTGTGTCACTGCTTAATTTTAATTTATTATTGTAATTTTTTTTTACTTTTACACAAATGGTTAACAAATAAGTGAGTTGAGAAATACTGAAAGGTCTGCTTGCTTTGATGTTCTTTAGAGAGCACAGATTACAGGAAAAGCAACTAAATTACACTGCCTCATTAGTTCAGTATCTTGAGATTAAGAGAAAAATGGATGAGCATAACTGGAAAAAGTCCAGCCGATAGGGCTAAAGAGCATTGCTGACATACGTTGACTAAAGAACACCACACTTCTACACCTGCTTTTCGTACAACTTAACCTCTTGGACTAGCGCAACTGTGTGAGGGTCATGACACCTGCAGTGCAAACCAGATATGCTATATGTACATATTCATCACTAGTCTACGATGAAGATCAATTCAAGCAGACATGAGTCAAGTCAGTATTGGTTATGAGCATGTAATACCTCAAACTCAGAGCACCTTTATAAGACATGAAAGCAGTCAAGTGTCAGAGAACAGCCTCCCAGTGTCTGTGCACTAACAGGAAAAAAAACAACTTAGAAGGCTTATTAGAAGGAAGAGCTAATGAGGCCCAGAACCTGAAGTAAGAACAGATTTCAGGTGACAGATGTATCTAAAACCATACCATTCTAAACACATTAGTTAAAAGTCTCTATCAAGTGACAGGGAACGCAACTGAAGCATTCTGAAGTGCTGCAATATTGGATAACGACCTGAAGAAACTTTTCTGTTACAGCATTTTAAATGTATTTGATGTGGGGTGAGCTTGTAATTCCAAACTGATCTATTTGCTTTCATTTTATTAAGACTAATCTTTCCGGTAAGGCAATAGTTGAGATTTCCTGAGATGTGTAACAGTGTATTTCCAATGTTTTGAAGCACACTTCAAAACAGCATGATGTTTAGAAATGCAAGGAGAGGTCAATTTGTGCCCTTCCCCAGTAATAACTATATGAGCAGGTAGCAGTCTAGTATTTGAAGATTCATTTCTTCTTACATGCATGGTGGTCTTACTGGAGAATGGAAAGAATTCTGTAAGGTGAAGACCAATCCTCAAGGAAACTGATCAGAGAAAGAGAAGTCTTATCTTCCTGAGCCTCCACTTCCACAAATTCCTTGCACAAAATAAATGATTCAAGTCTGCTTTCATCTTCTGCAGTTTCCCACTTTCACAAATCTTGAGGCACGCCACAAATACATCTCAAGGGCTGATAACAATGTATTTCAAGAACTTGACTTGGATTCTCTGGTTCTTAATGTATCCTTCATACAGCAGTTAGGAGGAGCAATGAATTGGAAAGTGCTGCAAGTGTGGGTCTCAGACTTTTTCTCTCAGTTCATAAGCCTACCAGTTACATATTGTCTGCTGGGAGACTGGCAAAAAACACAGTGAGATGATAGGGCAAGGACCTCATGAGAGCTCTTCTGAGCCCTAACCGCACCAGAAAACGTACTCAGAAAAACATTTTGATAATTTCTTTATCACCAACTGTTGCTAGCAGTGTCGTTTTAATTAACTTGGGTAAATGGCTGCATGTGCCATTACATAAAAGCAAACTAATAAGAGGATGCAGAAAGTCCATCTAAGTCTAAAGGAGTGATGACAAACTAGTAAAATTGTGCACTGCACCTGCAGATTTTGTTTGCAATGGAGATTTCCACCACCTCAAGCATACTGCCATAGCTTTGGGGAAGAGGCTGCGTGGTGTAGATGATACCTAATTCACAGATGAGTTTAAACAAACTTGTTTTGATGTTTAGCTACATCATTCTTATTCTGACACAGGTTTTCAGTGAATTATGCACAAGAAAATTCCAAGTGCATGTAATGGTATTAAGGACATTATACCAGATAAAACACTGCCTAATATGTTTACAGTACAGTGGGTTAATGGAAACAGGTCTTTTTCCCAACATCACAGCAGTTCAGCCTTCTCCTAAGCTGATTTTCTATGCCTGTCAAGTTTAAATAAAACATATAACTTAATATAAATTCCATATTTTTAGTGCAAATGTTTCAGTTCCCATGCACAAAATTAGTAGTTTATTCAACTGCTTTTTTTCCTACATAATGACAGGACCTTTATTTAAAAAAAAAAAAAAAAATCAATCAAATTAAATCCTGACTGCTGCTGCCACTGTAAGTTTGATTACAGGAAACTCCAGCCCACTTCTGACCCTGCCAAACCAAGTTAACTCTTAATGAACAGTATGTGTTTCATTTCATTATCACTGAAGCCTTATGGAGTTCAATAGCCTTATGATTTCAATAGGTGTCAAAGAGACACTGTTCAGTGATTACTGATCAAGCACTTGTTCAGAAGTAATGTTAATGAAAAAGAAAAATATGGGGGGGGGGGGGGAAAGTGAGATTCAGTTTTTTTTTAACTCTGT
>JANIJG010005847.1:0-38445 GCA_024611175.1 Megaceryle torquata
ACTCTCTCCAGTATTTCCCTGTCCCTCTTGAAGTGGGGAGCCCAGAACTGGACACAATACTCCAGATGTGGTCTCACTGGGGCAGAGTAGAGGTGGAAGAGAACCTCCCTCGACCTGCTGGACAAGTTATTAAGGCCCGATGACCCCCATGGCACGCCGCCCTTCCGCAACCCTCCCAGTTTTAGGGACGTGCCTTAAGGGCACAGAGGCAGAAAACGTGGTTGAGAATCAGAACCGTCTCGCTCTCGGGAAGCGAAGCCGGGACCGGTGCGACGAGCTCCACTCAGGGGAGACAACCCCCCCACAGAACCATCGCCTCAGGCAGGCAGGCAGGGCCCGGCAGCGCCCCACTCCTCAGGGGCGGTCATACACAGCCTAAGGCCACACCGTTGGTTTCCCAAGCAGGCCGGTGCCAGGAGGGGATGTGGAGTAGGCCGGCCGGCCTCACCCCCCGATGGGCCCCTGCTCGGTGCGGAGCTGCGGGCCCGGCGAGGTCGGACGCGGGGATAGAGGCGGCGCGGCCGCCATCGCCGCCGGCGGGCGGGGTCCTAGGGCTGGCTGCCCCGCCTGGCTATTGTGTCTGGCGCTTAGGCGTCCGCCGCGCGCCCGAAAGACCCGCCAGCGCCGAGCACCGCTGCCGGGAAGCGCCTCCTCCGTCTAAGCGGGAGAAGGCTCAGGCGTTCTCTGTGGGCACTCGCAAGAGACGAGGACCCTGGTGCTGCTCGCTCCCGGGCCGCCTCGCCTTACGCGCTTGGCGTGCGCGCCCTCGCTCTCTCCCCTAGTAGCACGGTGCGGAGGTAGCAGGAGCAGCGCGGGCAGCGGGGCCGGAGTCGGCTTGAGGCGGCCATTCCTAAAGCGAGAGCGCAGCGCACCGAGTTTCCCCCCCTCCCCCGGGCCACTCACGCACACGGTGAGGAGGGTGGCGAGGCCCCTTCGGACACCGGGCGGGAGGGGACGGGTCGGGCTCGGGGAGTGACCGTTGGCTGGGCGAGAGCCGCTGGCGACTGCGCGGTCACGTGATTCCACCCCCCCCTTCGTCTTGCCCGCGCGGGCGCGCTCCCGAGTCTATTCGCTGGAGCGTGGATGGGCGGGAGCGCGCCGGCAGGTGCGGCTGGCGCGCGCGCGCGCGCGCCCTGGGCGTGGGGAAGCGGCCGTGTGTGCGCGCGCGCCCGCCCGCCCGCCCTCCCGCGTGTCCCCTCCGGCGGCCCGTTCCCCCGTAACGCGCCCGCGCTCTCTCTTTTCTCTCTCCTCTCACGCAGAGATGCCCTCGGCTACCAACAGCACCATGGCGAGCAGCAGCGGGAAAGCGGGCCCGGGAGGTGAGGCTGCCCCGGCAGCGGCAGCCGCCCCGCAGGCATCGGGTGGCAGCATCACCTCGGTGCAAACCGAGGCCATGAAGCAGATCCTGGGAGTGATCGACAAAAAGCTGCGCAACCTGGAGAAGAAAAAGGTGCTCTCCTACCTGTCCTCTGCTGGCCCCAGTGGCTGCGGGCTGACCGAGCTCGACCCCCCTCCCCCCCCACCTTCGCCCTCTCCTGTCACCTCCTCTGCCCCCTCGGTCGCTCACCCTCCTCACCCCAGGAGGCCGGCCGTTTTCTAGCGAGCCTCGCCTCCGGCGTCGGGCCGCCTCAGGGGACGTTGAACCGACCCTTCCCTATTTTCCTTCCTCTTCCTTGTGCCGGCGAGACGGCGGCCGGTCCTGGCCAGCCGTGCCCTCCTGCTCCCTGGGCGAGGGAGCCTGCGGCCTGCGCGGGTTGTTCCCGGCGTCGCCCCCAGGGGCCGCCCGCTGGAAGGTTCCAGAAGGGCGAGCGTCTTTTTCCCGGCCTTTCTCCTTCCCCTTTCGGGGGTCCCCCGGGCCCCTTCTGTCGGCTGCCCTTTCCCGCGGCCCCAGGAGCCGGCTGGGCCCGCCTGTCGTTTCCCCCCCCTCCCTCCACCGGCCCTGTGCGGCAGCGCCGGAGGGCAGAGGCCGGCGGGGTCACGGCTGCCGCCCCCCTCCAGCCCCGCAGGCCGCGGCCCCCTCCTCGCTCCCGACGAGCCCCCTCGGCGGCGCGGCTCCCTCCCCCCTCTCTTCCGCCTTTTGTTTCCCTCAGCGGGGCCTTGCCCAGCCCCGCTCTCGGCTCGCCCCAGGGAACGGGCCCCCATTTCCCTGCTTTTCCTTTCCTCGCCTTCCCCGCCGCCTGGGGAGCGCTCCCCTCTCCCCACCCCACCCGGGAGTGGTGAGCTGAGAGGGAGAGAGACTGCAGCGGGCCGGGCTCCCCTCGGAGCCCGTGCACATGGAAGCGGGAGCTAACATGGCGGCGGCGGCCTCAGCCTCCCCGGCGGAACTGCATTGTGCGAGCAGCCTGCACAAAGCCGGGGGCCGCCGACCACCCCACCCAGCGATATTTTCTTTTATTATTATTATTTATCTGTCGTTTCTCATTGCCTTAAGCTCACCCCTTTGGGGAGTCTTAAGTCAACGGGAAACGGCCTTTAAGGAGTTATTTTTAGAAATAGCTACTAAATCCGCCGTCTTTGGACAGTTCGAGTTGTGACAGAAGAGAGAAAAAGGGTGTCTTGGTTACTCACGGTTTATGGGGCACCCACTCAGTGCTTGGTGTTGGTAGATTAAATGAGCCTGGGAGGGCTTTCCAGCCTATAGAGCATGAGGTGTCTGCCAGAAAAATACTGACATACAAGTAGCCTAAAGACTTGCTTTGAAACACTGTATTACTAAGTTAAAATTAGGGAATACTAGGAAATCATTTTATGTCTGCATCAAAGCCCTAAATCTCTTTATGCTTGTAGAATTAAATAGGCACAATTACTCCTTACTATTTTTTTGTTTAGCCCTTTAGATCATGGTGGTCTAGGCCACTGTATTTGTGTAAGGTGAAAATACTAGCAGTAAATTAGTTTGTACAGGTGAGTTGTGAATGGAGCAAGATGTGCTTTACCTGTAAATATATGTGCAGTGTTGTTCCCTACTTAAAAAAATGGCTGTGGGGTTTTAGAAACTAAATGACAAAAAAGCAGCAAACCAGGAGCTTTTAGATAAACTTTAGAATCAGAATATCTTTTCTGGATTCTTGTCTGAATGCCTTTGTGTGTCGATGGGACAAGATGTCTCTTAAACTTGTCACTAATGCATAGGGATGTGCGCTCACACAAAAACACTGGTCCTCAACTTGGGAAAAAATACAGAATTCTTTTCTTATTTGTCTGTAGTAGTTTCGATACAATAAATTGTTTGAAATGATTGTTGTATCTAACATCAAAAATCATCTAAAAAAATTTTCCTATGATGTTTAGACTTATCTGAAAACTAAAATTAGAAGGGGAGCATTCTTATCTGGTTTGTAAATTGAAGAGGATGAGCATGTAGAGGAGAGATGTATTGGTGTGTGGATCAGCTTTCCTCTCTAGTAGCTTTACCTTTTAAAACAAATTTACACCTAATTTATACTTGGCTTAGCCATTCCACTCTATCTGAATGGACTTTTGGTCAACTTTCATAGTATCTCATATTGGAAGGGTGTGTGAGAGGCTGCTATTCTGTCAGAAGAGAGTGAAAATTGGTGATGCTGGTCTCATGAAGGCCTTAGGTTTGTTTTTGTTTGTTTTGGGGGGTTTTGTATTGTGTATCTGTGGCTGCTCTGGCTACTTGTAACTATGGTGTCACAGTAAGTGAATACAAGAGATTAAGAGCCTTTTTTTTTTTAATGGAGATGGCTTCTGTTGAAAGATCTTGCAATAAAATTACTTGGAGCATCTCTTTTTGGGGCGCTCGGTGCTAGACCATGTGGGCTTAAAAAAGAAAAGGCAAAAGTTTGGTCTTGAAGAAGAAAAGCTGTGTTTGTGCTCACACCAGTGAATTAAAGTTCAAAGATTTCTCCAACTCTGAGCTGAAGAACTTCTGAAACTTCTTGAAGTTGGGCTCTCACGTAAACACGACAGAAGTCATGAGATAAATTGCCCTTGGTGTATTAAAGCAGAATTCCTAATATATGGGCTTGAGCCTCTCCCTTGGTGGGGGAATCAAAACTTCTTCAGTTAATCAGCATTCTTTAATGAAGGCAGTATGGCATGCTTAGGGGCCTGAAAACAAAACTTATTGTACCCAGGGCCATCAGTATTTTATTACTTGATAAGTTTACTGAAGTGCACAAATTCATTCATTTTTCTGTATTTCGAATCTTTTGGTGAGAATCTATTTTTATCTTTTTTTTTAACCATGCAGAAAGTAAACTCATACTGGATACTGCAGAGACAGGAGTGGGTGAAAAATCCAGTAAATGGCACTGAAAACTTGTGCTTAGTTGAACATGTAATCCTTTCTTTGTCAGCAGCTGATAATGAAGGCCGATAGAGATGATTTTGAGAGCTTTCTATTTGAGAACAAATACAAAAATATGCTTGACTTAGAGACATACAGAGCAATTCTTTTTCATCCTTCAAAAGTAAGAAGTACCATCTTAGGTTTAAAATGGTATGGGCAGCTTTTAGTTGAGGAAAGGTCCCTCTTTATGAAGAAATTACAAATTTTGAGGTAAATTATTTAGTGTCATTTTCTCCTCTAAACTCTGAGGATAAAAATGATGTGACCTTCAAAATACAGTCAACAAATAATGTTTATAACTTATTTCTGTACCAGATTTAAATTTGTTTATAAACTAGATTACTACTTAAGCTTTCATTTTCTCTTCCTAAAAGTGACCTCATTATTTGAAAGAATGAGTGTGGTTTGTGTTGAAAGGGATTAGGATAAACTGGATTTTGCTGTTCATAAATGTATGTGTAAACATGGCCGTGAAAATGTGTGTTCTTTTTGTTTGGAAGTGATCGGAGTGCTATTGTGTTTTCTTCCTCTGTTCTGAGATGACTGGAGGTTTGTGTGTGCATGGGAGGGGGCAACTGAAGGGCATTTCCTCCGTAAGACCTTCAGGCACACAGCTTGAATAGATGTTGACACTTAATTTAAAAGTTGCATGAACTCCACCAGGTTTTTCTTAGGTGTCTGAGGTTAGAATCCTACCATCTCTCCAGGTTCCCTAGGAGAAAATACTCGAGTAAGACCTGCATTTTCTTCTTCCTGCCCCTTCTGCTTTTTGTTTTTTATGGGGACAGACCTTTCCAAATTAAGCCATTTGAATGTAGATCAAACTCGTGTCTTGATATAACAACAATTGAAAAAAGCCAAAGTTAATTTTCCTTTCAACTTGTGTAATGCAGCATGAGCTCTGTAAAAACAGTGTTTAAAACCAATTGTTGTGTCAGAGGGACAAAATAGCTCATTAACCACAAAGATTATTCGTGGGCACATATAAATATATTCTCTTAAACTACTTGACATGACTTGAGCTTTGTGTGTACACTTAAAGGTGCATTTTAGCTGTAGCTACTACCTTCTAGATGCTGTTGCTTTATCAGCCTGTCTCTGAATTTCTAAAAAAAGTGTAATCCCAACTGGGTTGAAAAATGAATACTTAAAAAGTGCCTCTGTCATGACACAAGAATTTTCACTGGCACAGCAGATGGATATTTCAAGTTGATCTGACTTGGTTCAATAAAATGTTGGATTTCCTATAGGAAACTGTTCTGAACCTATAGCACAAGCTGAGATCAGGTTTCTATTCTTGTAGGTGCAACTGATGAGGGAAGTGCCACACGTTCAGTTGCCCAGCAGTAGCAGCACTCTTAAGGGCTTTTGCACCATTGGTTGTGCCACTTGGATGGTCAAGGCTTATGAGTGTCTCCAGAAGCTCTCTTTCTGAAGCTTCAATTTCAAGTTTTTATCTTTGGAGATTAAACATTATTTTGAAACCTAGAAATTGGTTTGAAACTGTGTATTGAAAGCCTGGATCTTTCATTGAAACCTCTCTTGATAGCAGTTTGGGATGACTGAGCTTCATCTTTTCAAAAACAAGTAGGTTTATCTGTGAAATTGTGATGATTGGTACTTCCTGATTTCAGCTTGGCTCTCTTGTTTTGAATTGCTTTATGTAGCGTAGGGATTATTTCTTGTAGCAAGTGCTGTTAACTAGGTACGTGACAAGTTGCACAAGCTTTGAAAGATCTAACTATTTAAGTTTTTCAAATGCTCTGATGTTTTGTTGATGCTTCTCCCTTTCTTTCAGAAGAAAAAGATACACAGAATGTGTTGAGAGTCCAATTTGTTGTTCAAATTCTTGAACCAAATTTGTGTTCTAGAATTCACTTGCTGTTGTGAAAGTAACTAATTTTGAACATAATGTGTAGAACAAAATCTCGGTCTCTTGCAGTGTGCTCACTTGTAGATTTGTAACGTTTTTTAGGAAATACTGTATGGAGATTGGGAAAATGAATATCTATATGTAGTCACCCAAATTTTTAGGAATATCACTCATCTGTGGCTTAACCCAATTCTGGTTACTGAAGAAGCAATTTTTTTTTCTTCTCTGTAGTGGCCTCACAGGAGTTTAAAACGTTTATGTTTTGAAGATTCCACATATCCATCAGTACTGCATTTCTTTGGGAAGGAGCGGGTCATGCTCTGAGCCGTTCCTGTATCTCTGTAGGTGTTTGGTTGGAATAGGCTGCCAATCCAGCTGTCAGTCTGGCTGTCCTTGGTGGTGTGTGGGATGGGTCAGGCGCATGTGGCGAGCAGGAGCATATCCCTTTTTGGGTCATTGTCTTCTGGGGTAAGCTGATGGTGAGACTGCAGACTCAGAATTGGCGTGGCTTGGTCACTCACTTGAAAACTAAGGCAGTGTGGAGGTATTTTTCCTGAACTGTCAGACTTCCCAAACTTGGGGAAAACCCACAAGAATATTTATAACCATTACTTCAAATTCAGTTTAAACAGAAGACCTGTAAGTGTTTTGTGTTCCAGAGTATTGAGATTAATTCTTCATTACGTCTTCCTGGTTATAACTCAAGACTGAAATAGCTTCTTGGGGCTGGTTAGGTGTGTGTAATATATACTGAGAAACATACTCAGGGAATGGGAAAAACTGTCAGTTTCTGAGAGGTTCTGAACTTTGTTGGTTCATTAAACTGATAACAGGGTATTTTACCTTTTTGTTGGGTTTGGGTTTTTTTTTCCCTGAGGAAATGGTGAGACTTTTTTTGTTTGTTTGTTTGTGGTGTGGGGGTTTTTTTTGTATTTTCTGGGCAACCTTTGAGAATTTAAACTGAGTGTGACAGTAATGATGGAGGGCAGATAAGTTACAATGTACAAATGTGAAACAGGTTAATAATCTTCTATTTCAGAGCTTGGCTTTCCTTCTGCTTCAGTGTGAAATGTGTTGGGCAGTTATTTTACGTTTTGGATTATCTTAATTGCTTAACACTGTTAAAAAAATACACACTGTTTTAGAGATATCTAAGAAAAAAGACTTGCAGTAGTCCCCTTCACCTTTTCTTTGTAGTGAAGCTGTGCATTGCAAAATGCTTACTTGGCTGGTTGAAGAGGTTACCTTCTCCCTGCTTTCAGCTTGTCATGAACTCTTGTGCTTCTGTAACTGCTATAAACCATACCACTGAAATGATCTGGTTAAATATAGTGCCTCCCTCCTGCTTCTGTCCCCCTTTTTTTTAAGGGTTATTTTTAATCTGATCATTCCAGTGATCCAGTTTATAGCATAGCACTGTAACAGCACAGCTGAGTGCCCAGGCATTTTTAAAGCCAGTATTGGTTTTGATGCTAATGTCATGAAACTGCATTTATTTATTTATTTATTTTCATTTTAGGATGACATTTTGGAGGCAATTCAGAGGATGTAATGAGAACTTGAGTGTAAGCTGAAGGTATCTGTTACTGTAATAAAGCAACTCAAGTTTGGATTGCTATTAAAATAAAATCTAGGGCATACTTAAGCAATGACCAGCACCACCCTCCCCCTGTCCTGGTACTCTGGAATTCCAGAATAATTTGGGTATCTCGGTGGAAAAAGATGAAGCACCTTTGCTTGCTATCTGCAGAGCTGGGGTCTGCTGACTCAGGAGCTCTTTAATAGACAATTTATATGCTCACTTTGCCACTTGATTTTTTTTTTTTTCCTTGCTGGTTTAGCTTTTATGCTTCAAGATCTATATCCTTGATGAGTGAGGATGAAGTTGTGTAAGAGGGGTAAAATTAAGAAAATCTCTACTTCTTGCAGACACTGCAGTAGGTTACTAAGCAGGAGTTTTACTGCAGTTATTTTACAGCACTAATGCTGCTCTTGGATTGCTGTTAGTTGACAGTAGGGATTATAGAGAAAGCGTTTAGATTCCTTAATATTTTTGTGTAGTGCAGCATTTGGATCTTACAGTGTCTTTGGGATGGTAAAGAAATGCTTACTTGGCATTAGAAATCTTTGTGATAACATAAAACTACACATTTGCTTGTCCTCTGCATTGCAGCTGAAAGGGCTTCCCTTCTTTTGCTTTTACCTTCCTGATACAAATTTTTTTAAGGGCGAAAAAGTGAAGAGAAGTAACTTTTTTTTTTTCTATTCCTAACAGTTAGAAATAGACCTATTACGTTTTAGTTTTAAAGCATTTATATTAGACCTAAGAATATTTGACCATTTATGAAAAACTTAGGTACTGTTTAAGTATGTTTTTGCAATGTGCTTAATCTGAAGATACCAGCCACGCTGAAGTAAGGCTGCATGGAAAAACTGTGCAGAAACCATTGTAGTTATTTAGGGGATTTTTGTCTCTTCCTTCCCTTGTGCCCTTAGCCACCAAAATGGATTATATGAGTGTTCTGCAGCCTAATTTTACAATAAATGCTTTCTTCAACAAAGTTGCCCTAAGTTCTGTTCTCCTAGAATTTGATGTTCTGTCCTGTTTGGCTTACTGTTGTTCATGGGTTTGTGTTGGAAACTGGATCACAGCAATCGTTTGGGTTAAATTTTTTTTTTTTTTTTTAAAAAGCATTTTCATAGACACTTGAAACTGGCTCGTATTAACAGTCTGTTTGCTGTGTAGCCTCCCAGACAATTGCATCAGTGTGACCAAGGGAATTGTAATCTGCAGCACTGGGAGTGACTTGAGCAAGTAGGATCTTTTTTGAAATTTCTTTGTCTGCAAAGCCAGTTTGTTGTAGGATTTAAGTTACCTTAAGCAGTGGAGGCGTCGGTTAACCTGGCTAGCTTTGCACTGGGGCACTGCAACAGTTGAGCTCTTTGCCCTCCCTTTTTGACTTCACAGCTCAGCTACGATCTCTTAATTTGTGAAAATACTTCTATCGTCCAACCACGTCATCAACTCTTGTAAAGTTAGTATGTAGAAGAGTAAAATGACCTAGTTTCCAATATGCCAAATTCTCTTCAGGACCATTCTGGGGGGTTGGTTTGGGTTTTTTATATATTATGGACTGTGGCTGCTGAGTTTGAGAACTTTTAGCCTGCTAGTGTCTGTCCCCAGTGTGAAATTCCCAGCAATACGTTTTTGGAGCTCAGGAAGTTGTTGCGGCTTTGACTTTGTCTAGGCCGTTACAGGCACTGATACATTGAAAGATGTAGCTAGGTGTTCTATATAACCTGTAGGACTTTCAAAGAAATAAACTCTTGGCACCAGGTGACATCAAAAGGACCAAGTTTCCTAAGGGTGGTTACGTGTTTCAGTAAGCAATGCTGGGCATCAAATACTTTGTAAGATGAGCTTTCTCGTTAAACTGTTGCACAGACTTCAATCTTTCTGAAAGGTGTGAGATGGAGGATAGAAGTTAAATTAGCTAGAAAAATATCCACAAAATATTTTAACTGAAACATCCTGAAACAAAAACAGGGAAGAACAACCACAAAACCTGTCTGTGGCAAATACAAACTCTGAAACAATGGTGACCATCGGGCTTTTAGTTCCTTTACATTCAAAAGGAAGTGTTTCTGTTTGCTTACCTTCTTCTGTTGTTCTGTGCTAGAGTGGTAAGATAATTGTTAAGGATTTACTTTAATAGTTTTAGTAAGATCAAGGCAAATTTAATAAAAACTGTGATCGTGTGTGATAACACAGAAGTGGAGAAAACTTAGAGCTCAATAATTAGTTATGTTATTCTTACAGACTTTGCTTCCTTTCTAAGAATCTTCTCAGCCTGTAGAATCTTTGTCAGTTAGGCATGCATAAATTTTACCTGCTTTTAGCTAACATCAATGTTCTGCATGGTTTTATTTTAAAGCAGATTTGAGAACTGATTCTGCTGAAAATTAACCTAATGATTCCTTTTTCAGTTTCTCTGCATGAAAAAGAAATCTTAATGTTCTTGAACAAAAATATTGTAGAGCTATTAATATGAATTGTGTTGGTGGGCACTCGCACAAAGGATTAGAAACTGTTTTAAGTTCTTCAGTCTGAACTGATGCAGCTACAAAGATTGCGGTTCTGAATCCTAGTAACATTGACAGGGGTTTTTTTGCAGTCGAGTTTTTGGTATTGTAGTGATAGAGTGGCAATGAGCTCTGACTCAGAACTGAGTTCAGCTCTCTGTTGTTTGGACTGAAGGAAATGTGCAGTGAGTGTGCTTTCCCCATCAGGAGGAAAGTGTATTTCCTCAGAAATTAAGACTAGTCACAAAGATGTATTGTGGCAGCCACATAAGGTTAAAAAAGTTATCTTAGGGAAATATTTACATTTCTTTAAACCCAGTTGACAATTTTTCTCGGGTGCTATTTCTACATGACAGTTGCGTGCTTCTGTAATGTGTTACACTCTGGGTTTACTGTAATATTACAGTGCCTGATTTAGTTTAGCACAAGTAATAAAAAGCAGTAAGCTGACTTTGGCTCTTCATAATAGCATTTTTCTTTCTTTTCAGAGCAAACTTGATGATTACCAGGAACGAATGAACAAGGGAGAACGTCTGAATCAAGATCAACTGGTAAAAAGAAACAAACAAAACAAAAACCCCAAACTGACCAGATAAAATTATTTTGTGATCTTGGTGGGGAAGGAGAAGATGAATTTCACTTCCCCTTTCTCCTTGTTAAAAGGTAGACTTTTCTGAGCTCTAGCTTGGCCTCAGGTTTTTGTTGCCTAGATCATCTTGATTTTTCTGTTAATCAAAACCCAAAAGAATAGGTGGAGAAATGCATTACAGTGCTTCGAGGTTACATTGTAAATAAGCTCTGGTGAAAACTGGCACATGTCATAACTTAGGACTGCTGAAAGAACTAAGTAACACCTTTGAAGTTGTTTGGACATCATCCTTTTCTTTGCAGAAAATGTGCCCAGGAGCTTAGTCACTTGGTAGCTTGTAAATATTGTGCAGTCTAGTTAAAGATGTAGCCTAATTACTTTTCTCCCCTATTCCTCAAGCCTGCCAGGTAGTTTTTGTCAGAAACTGGCTAAAGCCAAACATTAAACTAGTATGTCCTGAATGTGAGCATATATATATGCATATGCTTTAGCATATTTATCTAAGAAACCAGAGGCTCTAAAGACATACGCAAGTCTTTTTGATATTTTGGCTAGTGAAAATCAAAAGTTGACTTAACATTGTTGCAGTCCCATTCAGAGATGCTGTAAGAAACTCAAAATATGGGAATTTGTCTGTTAGAAGTATGTATTTTGTTCTATTTGTGACGGTTGACTTTTTTGGGTTTTTTTGTTTTTTTTTCTCTTTAAGGATGCGGTGTCAAAATACCAGGAAGTGACAAATAATCTGGAATTTGCTAAAGAGCTTCAGAGGAGTTTTATGGCTCTGAGCCAGGATGTAAGTAAAGAGCAAGCAGAGCAGTGTGGGCTATCTGGACACTTAGGCTGTATGCTCTCCCTGATGCTAGATGCAGTAGTTGTCTCTGCTTAGAGACGAAATACTCATGACTTCTTGTACTGTTTTCTTTTGCTCCATGTACTAGCTTGTGTCAGGTTTTCTCAAGACTATTCCTAAAAGATTTTTTCTGCAGGATTACATAGACGTACAGAACAAAAATATCATGGTAACTTTCTGACCCAACATAACTGTTGACAACAATGTGATTACAAACCGGGCCTGTCATGCAGCGTTATAGCCAGCCACTTACTGCCCACAGTAATATTTTTCTTTTAAAAGAATCAATTTCACAGGCCTACTCCTCTCTTTGGCAAGTGGCTTAAGTTTTCAATATCTTGATACTACCAGAAGGCATAAGCTCTTAGCAACTGAAAGCATTGCAGCTTCTTTTTCAAGATTCTGGCTGTCTTGTTCATTGCAAACACGAACTGAAGCAACGAGTTTACGCGATTTAAAATTTCCTTTTAATCAGATCCAGAAAACAATAAAAAAGACAGCTCGCAGGGAGCAGCTGATGAGAGAAGAAGCTGAGCAGAAGCGTTTAAAGACTGTACTAGAGCTACAGTTTATTTTGGACAAGTTGGGTGATGATGAAGTGCGCAATGACTTGAAACAAGGATCAAATGGAGTACCAGTGCTGACGGAGGAGGAGCTGACAATGCTGGATGAGTTTTACAAGCTAGTTTATCCTGAACGAGACATGAACATGAGGTAGGCTTCCAGTGAAGGACTTCTCTTTATAATTGTCAGTCAGTTAATGATGTATTTGTACTGTGGGAATTTAAAGACTCAGTAAGAAATTAACTCTTATTAATTCTTATTTTTTTTTTTAAGGTTGAATGAGCAGTATGAGCAGGCGTCTGTTCACCTGTGGGACTTGCTGGAAGGGAAGGAAAAACCAGTTTGTGGAACAACCTGTAAGTATAGTCTCTGTATTAAGAGATAGTGCACTAAATTTGTGCTTGAACTAAAATATAATACCTGATTTAAAAGAAATTCAGCAATTATCTCTGGGAGTTTTTATAGTAACTGCTTTTCTTGAGACCTTAGCTGGGCTGTAACAGAATAACATACTGAAGTATGAATTTACTGGGTAGTGCTTTTTTTTTTTTCTTCGTTTTTGTTTTTGTGGGGGTTTTGTGTGTTTTTTTGTTTGTTTTGTTTGGGTTGTATTTATTTATTTATTTATTTTTCAACTGATGCAGCATTACTCATATTGAAGCTTAGTCCATTCCTGCTATTTCAGCAGTATTCTGCTGATGGTGGTGCTTAGTTCGTTCTTTTCTGGAAACACGTGTGAACAAGGAGTATTGTCAATAATATGACCTAATATATCAACTGGCACAGCCTTATTTAGTGTGATGTTCTGCTCTCCTGCAAAAAATAAGCTGGTTTTGCCCTGTTTTGATTGATTAACTCTGTAAATTAAGGTGTGATCTTGCACAAATGTAAATTTTCACAAATATGTAGCTTCTAACATTAGACCTTAAGAAAATGGCACTGCTAGGCAGTTGTCTGTTTCCTGCATCATGGGCAATTTTTGAAGTTCCTTAATTTGAAATCAGTAGGAAAGGTTGAGGGCAGTTAATCCTTTTTTTTTTTTTTTTTTTTTTTTTTTTTGGTTTGTTAAAATTTTTAAATATTAAAAAAAAAATAACATTTTTAAGGTGAATTACATGTCTTGTAAGTTACATTTTGTTTTGTTTTTTAAAACTGCAGTGCTGTTATTTCACTTTATCTGATCTGCTTTATCAAGGAATGATACGCAGGAGATAAGTTACTGTGGTCTTAATGGTAATAAGATTTTTTTCCTTGTTTGTGGCAGAATTTCATATTGTTTATATTGTTGAAGTGAAATTTTATGAGGAGGTACCAAGTTAATATTTTTTGTAATTAATATTTGTTCTGCAAGAACTCAAGTCTGGAATGGTTGTGGTGTTGGATGTAAGAGCTCAAAGATATGAACCCCATATTTTTTAAGAGATGGAGGATGTAGAAAGTATGGGATGGTTGTCAGGAGAGCTGCTCTATGCTCCTTGGAGACCTAAACGTTCACTTACAATATCCAGCCCAGCTTCTTCCAGTATCTGGATCTCAGGATGAGCTTTTAGTGATGTCATTGGCAGCCATTGCTGGTTTGCTCTGCCTTACGATAGGGAAGAAAGTGAATGCATTTCTGTGCTCTCCTCTGTGTACGTATTGATTCACACAGTGATTATCCTTGCCAGACATGCATTGTGAATCATCCCTTTCCAGTCTGTTTTGGTTTTTGTTGGCCTAGACAGTCAGTAATGCTGCCTTGCCAACGTGGCTGGTTTGTTTTGGGTGAAGACTCCACAGCATTCATCTGAGGCACTGAGTGCAAGCCTGTGCTTGTTTCCTTTACCAAAGGCTGTTCTGAGCCATTTCACCTGTGGGCAAGAACCTTCCTGAAGGTGGTACCTGTGTAAATTTATTTGTACTGACAGTTGCTTTGTAAGAAATTGACTTATAGTAATGTTTTGGGTGTGGTTTGTTTGTTTTTGTTTTTGTTTTTTTTTTTTTAATTGGGAAATGACAAATAAATCTGTTACAGTTGAAACTTCCCTGAGTTTCACAAACTTTCCAAAGTGAAAACTAAACAACCAGAGATATTTTTGAAATAGCAGGATTAAAAATGTGGTAATTAAATTTATAGACCTTACCTCACTTTGAAGTGTTTCACAAATCTTCAGAAGAGTATTATATACTCTTTAAGATTCTCCTTGCCCTTGAGATTTTTCTGAACAGACATGGATTATTTATTGATTTAATTAATAAGATCTAGTAAGATGGGAGAAATTCTGTAACAGTTGTGTCTGTGGATTAGCTTGGGACAGCAACATCTTCCCAGCAAAAGGGTAGTAAAATTTGTGGAATCTTGGGGAAGGAAGGAAAAGTTGATTAGGCTCGAGTTACTGCTTATCTTCAACTACTTCATTTTCCTAGATAAAGCATTGAAGGAGATTGTTGAACGTATTCTTCAAACTAGTTACTTTGATAGCACCCATAACCATCAGAACGGATTATGTGAGGAAGAGGAGGCAGCACCCGCACCTGCAGTAGAAGACACTGTAGCAGAAGCTGGTAAGAATGTGGAGATACCTTGTGACTAGAGTATTTGCATTGTACTGGCCTCTTTGGATTCATCAGAATGATACAGTTGCAAATGCGGTTTTGTTGTGGCGGGTTCTCTGTTAATGTCCTGTGGGTTTTGTTTTCATCATTCAGAGACACAAGTTTCTTCTTTACCTTGCAACATGAGATTTGTTTCTGAATCCAGGAGATACTTAACTGTACAAGTCAGCAATGTTGATGCTCTAATTTCTGATCTAAGCAAAATCCCATCACCTTGAAGCTGTGTGACAAGATAGCTCCTTCCTTAATGTATAGCAGGCTTCTGATACTAGGTGTTCATGTCACTCAGGAATAAATGGGCGTCCATTTGTTCTTACACCTAGCCCTACTTCCTGGGTGCTAACAGCTCAGGAAACGACTACTGCAAAAACACATCAGAATTCTTCAAAGTCCAATTCTTCTATTAGGGGAGATTCTTTCATCTAACTTTGTATCTTGCAGGTCTGTAACATGTGAGGTGTTGTTTTTCTCACAGAAATGGTGTATTTTTCTTACAGAACCTGATGCAGCAGAAGAATTTACTGAGCCAACTGAAGTTGAATCAACTGAGGTATTACTGACTGGAAAGATTGTCATTTTGTACAGCTTTAATGCCACTTACTTTTACTTTCATACCCTTTCTTATTTTTATTTTAGTATGTAAACAGACAATTCATGGCAGAGACTCAGTTCAGCAGTAGTGAGAAGGAACAGGTAGATGAGTGGACAGTTGAAACGGTTGAGGTAAGATCTTGTGTACTGCAGGTAAAATTGCAATCCCTGTTTCCGCTGACTCACAATTCATGATAGGTTTTAGTATTGCAACCCTTCTCCCTCAATATATACAAAGATACATCTATTTAAGTAGACTTGGACTCGCAAGTAATTCTTCAGTTAAATATTTAGCTCAGAAAAACTAAGCAGTCTGAGTTTGCAGAGAACTTGCTGCTGTTCAGTAGTGGCTTGCCTGGGCAAAAGGAACTTAAAAGTCTTGGGCTTAAAAAGACTTTAAAGATTTTTTTTTATTATTATTTTTTAAGGCTTTCTTTCATTTGTGTTTTAAGAGAACTTTTGCTGCAAATGTAGAACTTAAGTTTATCTACCCAGCTGCTGACAGCATGGCATAGTTGTGCATTTTATTGAGCAGTTCCATGAGAGGGAGCTAAAAATTAGTATGCAACTAATACCTACTCCAGATTGCCTATACACATAAGTTGATGTTAAAATATGCTTTTATGTACATTGTTGCTTTCAAGAACTATAGTTCTTCAAGTATTTAACTTGTTACTACTTAGGAGTTAGCAATTGTTCACTTGTGATGTTTGTGGTACGTTGTATTGGGATCCATTCCCAGTTAGTAATTTTGACTCCTGGTTTCGTGTACAAGTCCGTTGTTCTCTTATACTAGAATCTGTGTTTTTCATGCACTGGAAAGGACAAGTCACGTGGAGTCACTCAGATGTTTGATATATTGGAACTTGGATTGTATCTGTTAGGGATAAGTATGAGTGGCATATTTTAGGTGCTGGAGACCTACTCTTTTGATTCACCTCAGCCTTCTGCAGCAGTAAATTACAAACAGTCGTTTCTTTAGACTCTCTTCCTTGATGTATTCAGGCTCTTTTAAGTGTAGGAGTGGGGTACGCATTCGTCATCTCTTCAAGTGGTGAAAAAGAGAGCAGCTGTTTTGATCTGATTATCTAATCTGCTCAATTTTACATTTGTCTGGCTGAAATTCATATCTTGTGGTGTTGAAAACCACTAAGAGGTTTAATAATGCTTAGGATGGGTGTGAGGCTTCTAAAACTAACTGGACAACTTTGCCTTGTCCGTGAATGATTTTGGTAATATCTTGTCATAGTTCATTCTTTTACTTAAACCCCAAAATATCACTGCTATTGAATGTGACTTAGAACTTTCTCTAAAAATTGAAGACACCTCCCCAAAACATTGATTGGGGTACTCTTGTGAGACACAGGATTTTAAAGCTAATCCTTGATAGGCTTCAATCTATCTTGAATTATATCCAAATTACATCTGTGTTTCTACCAAGTGTCCAGAGTAGCTTTAGAGGTTCAGTTCTCTATAGTTTTGAATATAAACAGTATGAATGAAGACATGAGAGTATAGGAAATGTCCTTATGGCTGAAGCCTGTTCTGCTTCCCTCTGCTCTTCAACTGTCATGCTGCCTATTGCACAGTGGAAAACTCAGATACTTCTTGATGGGAATAATAATAATAATGATAATAATTATAAAAAGAATATGTGGTAACTGTATTAGTATGGTAAAAGAATTCGTAGTTTTTTTTATCAGACTGATTTCTGAAACTTCTAATTTTCCACGTCTTTTCTAGTCAAATCTGGATTTTATCACCTTTGTTTTCATAGAACAATACAAAGAATATATGCATCAGTTGTCCTTTCTGCCCTGATTACTTCAACTATGTACAAAAGAAAAAAAGTAATTGGAAAACTAGAAAAAAACCCTAGAGTTGCAGATTTGCTTCTTTGTAATTAAGTACCTTATTTTCTCAGATTTAACACAAAAAGGGGAAATTGAGAATAACTGCTTTTGAAATGACTTTGGCTGTTCTTCCTGGCACAAAAATCCCATTTCTCATATGAATGCAACCGAATTGTCCTTAAGAAAGATGATGATGATGATGATAGGGATCATATAGAGCCTTTGTGCTCTTCAGATCGAGGTAGTTGTGGCATCAGTATAGCGAGAGCTGTGGACTTTAAAAGCTGATTTTCTGGTGAATATTGGAAGCTGATAGTATTCCGAAAGAGAATGATTGTGTAGAAAATTTCTGTCATTGTTTAAGAAGAGGAAACCTATCCCAAACTCGTCTCTTTTAGTAACCCTCAAATAGATGCAATACATCCAAGATTTCTGTGGTGTGGTATGGTATATTTGTAGTTAGGGAAGTGCCAGTGTCTCTCAACGACAGTTCTGTATGGGCTTTCCATATGCTTTAAACCAAAGAATTTGCTTGTGAATTTTCAAAGTGTGTTTCTGTTTGGATTGTACAATGTTTTAATTTTGGTGAAGATGTCTTTTACTAGTGCTAGTAGGGGTTTTGTTTGTGGGTTGGTTTTGTTTTGTCATTGTTGTTTTGGGTTTGGTTGTTTTTGTTGTTCTATTTTGTTTTGTTTGATTGATTGATTATCAATTATAACTGCTTCCTTTTTAACAAGTACCTGAGGCTGAATTTGCTTGTACAGAAAGTTCTGTGTTAGATTATGGAATTTTGGTTGTTTGTGTGCTTTGTGTAGAATTGGAAACTGTTCTGCGATTGTCTCAATACAAATTTGTTCTGACTGGTTTGTGGTCTCATTAAACTTCTGTTTCTACCCTTCCTTCTTTCCTCCTTTGCCCCCTGGCCTTCTCTAGCCTGTCCCTCTCCTCTGATCGTGTCTAGGCAGCTCTGCCTGCTGAGAAGGTCAAGGGGCAGGGTGGCAGAAGGTGAACATGCAGTTTGAGGAGTCAAATACTATACTACTGAGAGGTTCAGCTAAATAAAAGTTCTGCCTTGCTGCTGTGCCAAGATGGAGATGGATGGTTGGGCAATAATTTGCTTTTTGAATAATGATGGTGATCTTTGAGTAGCCTCTGGACCTTTTTCATGCAGCAGACTGAAAAAGTTGTTATCTTAAGAACTACATCCCGTCCCTTCGCAACTTAATACACAGAACTTGGAATTTTTTTTAGTAGCTTTATCCTGCTATGGCTATTGTAGGTCAAAGTACCTGAAGACTAAAGGAATAGGCCCTAAACGGTTCCTTTCTGACATTAAAAAAAAGGGGTTGAAAAAGACAGTAAAATATTAAGCACCATCTGAAGCTAGCACTATAGTATTGGTGAAAAAAGGAAATGTTTGATAAAACGTTGGCCCTGTTCTGTTTATTAGGCATATTGGAAGGTGCTGTGAGTTTCTTTGAGAAATGTTAAAAAAATTCCAGGTTTTGAGGTTGAATAGCAGGAGACAAAGTTTAAATTTCAGACCTGTGATTACAGAACTGCTCTAAACAAGGACAGTTTTGTCACTTGTCATGACATGACTGCTGTACAACAATCGATCTTCTGCAGTTTAATAAGAAACCAAATATTTTAGATAAATATTGAACTTTCAAGTGCACGTATGCTAATTTATATCCTGTGCAACTGCAAGTTAAAGGCTTACCTGGTTATCTGCAAGATTAGTAATTAAAAGCTAGAGAAGTGATGGGCAAGCTATTGACAGTGATCTTTTTAAAGCACAGTTGTCGACAGGAATGCAAAAGGAAAATGTCACTTCTGTATTAGGGGAGTTCCTTAAAGAGCAAAACTGGTCAGGAACATGAAAGTGCTGCTTTGTTCAGCTCGACTGTCCTTGTGACTGTTTTCAAGCTACTTAATGGTGGTTTTTCTTAGATGCCCATGTTCAGTTTTCCCAGTTGCTCTGCTGTTTTTGGTGAGGTGGTATTTGAAAGTATGTTGCTGTTTGTCATACCTGTTTATCTGCACCATATTGCAATGTCTGGTAAATCGGAGCTTTTCTTGCCTGCTGTGAGTTTTGCTTCTGCTTCTGGTCATCCCCCTCCATGCTGCTGTCGTGCAATCTTTCTGTTAATGCTGCCTGCTCTTCTCCAAGGCCATAATCAGCTGGCTAGGATAACACTTGAGAACTTGGGTCTAGACATGGCTAGGAAAATTTAAAGTTTTGAAGTCTTAAAGGGCCAAAAATTCTGATTCTGCTTACGTCAACCAAAAAAGTATGGGAAAACTGTTCTCCATCTGTGCATATTTCTGAAACTTACTCTTCCCTGACTTTGTTTAAATTTCCAAAGGTTGATAAATTGCTGTCTTAAATCCTGCTCTAAAAAAATATCCTCATAATCATAGAATAGTCTGGGTTGGAAGGGACCTTGAAAGCTCATTGAGTTCCAACCTCCCTGCCATGGGCAGGGACCCATTGATTGTAGTATTGAACAGACTTTTTGTTAGCACTGCTTTTGATGGGGAATAGAGCAGACAGAAAGAAAATAGAGCACAGTCTGAACTCTCTAATCCTGTCAAGTATCAGATCAGTAGCTGGCTACCAGTATTGGCATGACTGTAGGAGGATATAGTAATTTTCTTCAAGAACACTAGATAGTAATTATGTCCACAATGAATCAGGCAATAGCTGTAAATTTCATGAACTACTGAGTCTCTTCTGTGCAGCGTAATCTTAAACTGAAATTACAGTTGATCACTTGTCTCTTGCTAGGTTGTAAATTCCCTGCAGCAACAGACACAAGCTACATCTCCTCCAGTTCCTGAACCTCACACGCTCACGACTGTGGCTCAAGCAGATCCTCTTGTTAGAAGACAGCGAGTACAGGACCTTATGGCGCAGATGCAGGGCCCGTATAACTTCATGCAGGTATGATGAACTTGCCCTACTGGGAAGCTGGAACCAAAACAGCCCTTTCTGGCTGTTAGTTGGGATTTAAAGACTCTGTTTTAGTGTATTTGATAGATACAGTGGTCTTACAAACCAAGATCTCATCCAAAGCCTGCAAACCTGTATTGCTATCAGAGTAGAATTAGAATGTTATTTAGCTTTTCAGTCCTTGTTTGTACTAAAACTACAGGGAAGGAATAAAGTTGTGCCTCACTGGCTGCTGGAGTAATCCTGCTTCAAGGAGCCTGGCTATAAAATACGCCTTCTGTAAGCTCGTTCTAAATTTTGTGTTACAAAAAACTTACAGAGCACATGAAGGGAACACTTTTTGGGCTGTTTCTTGAAGGCTCTCTTTTAACCTCTGAAGTTAGAACAACTAGAAAAGCATTGGGAGATAATGGAATACATCACAAAAAGCCTCTCCTCCTCCACAAAGAGTAGACACCTTGGTAACAGATTAAGCATATGCTGCTTAAGTTCCTTTTTTTGTTTCTTCCTACAAAGTGCTAATTTAGGATAAAGAATATTTTGCCATCTATTCTGTCTGGCTATTAAAATCTCCCTCCAATTACCGTTTTACAGATAAGCTCTACTTCCTAAAATGGACTGAATTTTTATTGTGAGAAACATATTTTGGAATTTTTAATACCTTAATAGACTTAAGCGTATGGTAAAACCAGCAATTGTAACTGTGGACTAAGCTTCCCTCTCTTGTGACCTAATCATTTCTGTATTCTCAAGGTTAATATTTTTAAAATACAGTAAATTTGATTTTATTTTGGTTTTTTCCCTAGGATTCTATGCTGGAGTTTGAGAACCAAACACTCGATCCTGCCATCGTATCTGCACAGCCCATGAATCCAGCGCAGAATTTGGATATGCCACAAATGGTTTGCCCTCCAGGTTTGTAATGGTAAATCCTAAACATAAATATTGGGGAAGTCTGCAAGCCTTCTATTAGAAAGGCTTCAGTTACTGCTGTGCAGTAAAATGGTTAGAACAAGTCATAATACAATGCTGTTAAAGTGTGGTTTTGTCAGAAATGTGATTGTATTTTTGAAGCATACTGTTTGTAGGCTTCTAGTTGTCATTTGCTAAATTGAGGGGGGAAAAAAGGGCTTTGCTTGGACATGTGAAATAGTTTACCCATTTTAATTTTAAATAGGAAAAATACAGTTTTGCTTAATCTTTTGGAAACTGCTGGATTATCTTGGACAACTGGAAAAAATGTACTTTGCATGCAAATGGCAATTTGTACTTTGAGTATAGCTTTGCCATGCTAAAGGGATCATCATCTTTATGATGATTAGCTCTCAAATAACAGAATTGGATAAAATAATGCTATAGTGTAAAAGATTTGATTGTACTATATAATAAGTGAAATTATTTTACTTCAGTTCATGCTGAGTCAAGACTTGCCCAACCTAATCAAGTTCCTGTTCAACCAGAAGCTACACAGGTAAAATGTTTAGTACATTGTAGTTGGGATTTGAAATTGATTTTAGGCTTGGTTGATGTTATAATAGTGGATTTAATTCCTGACTAATGAGAAACTCAAATAAAAAGCTGAAGTTCTGATTTGGGGAAGTTGGTTACCTGCATTATCTGTTCAGCGCTGTCCCTTACAAACATATATATATATGGTTTCCTGCTATACAGACACTGTGTGTTTTCTGTAACAGTCTTATCAAGTGTTACCCTGTCGGGAGAACTGTTGGGCTCAAGGCTGAAGTACAAGCTTTTTGAGGAAATTGCATTTCTAATGAAAGGCCCCTTAAACAGAAGGGCACAAGAGCAGTTGCAGCTTGCACTGCTCATTCCAAGGGCCCGTTCTGGACTGCTTGGCAGTTCCCAGTTGTTTCATACTGCGGAGCTCACATCAGTGTTCAGATTTGGTGTGTGGATGTGATTTTTATTTCACAAACTGACTTCCACGTGCCTGTGTGTGAAGCTGCCATCACTTAAAATCTGTATTCCATGTGACAGTGGTGAATTTTCAATGCTTTTTTCTTGTGATTGAGAGGAAGGACTTTGGAGTGCTGCTCTGTATAGTCCTACTGGAATGTAGCAGATTAACTTGAGGTTTCTCTGTGTGTTCTGTTCAAGGTGGACTAATAATTTGACTTGTCAGTCTTTGCCTAGTAGCGTTCTCTTTCATATTAGCCACATGTAATGACAGTTTTACTTTAGGTAGAAATAAGTTGTCCTTTATTTCCTTCTTTGCAAGAGAATTGTCAAAACCCAAGTAACTTGGTTAAGGGGCAGTATCTGTTCAAGTGGGCATCAGACCACAGCTACCTTTAATGGATTAACTATATAGTTTGTGCTCTGTTTTTTAACTTGTTCTGTTAAGGATTAGTGCCAGCTGCTTCCTTGGATAGTATTTCAATACTGAAGTTGTAGAGCAGTCAGAAAAAGTTTGAATGCTGATTTCAGTTGAAAAGTCTTGATACTTTTTCTAAAACTGTGTGTGAGCCTTAGCTGACTTTCGGGGGCTTTGGGGGTTTATTTTGTCAGGTTCCCTTGGTCTCTTCTACAAGTGAGGGATATACAGCCTCCCAACCCATGTATCAGCCTTCTCACACAACAGAGCAGCGGCCACAGAAAGAATCAATTGACCAGATTCAGGCAAGTCAGATTTCACAGGGGTGGGAAGGACTCTGCTTGCAGGCGCGATCAAATGTTAGTGTGTCTTCCTTTGCAAATAAAAGATCTATTCTTTTTAGTTGCCTATTATTAGGGCTGCTTCAGTTCCATTTAATTTCAAAATTTTCAGCCTGTATCTGCTCAGTAAGTCCTTTGTAGTAAGACTTTTTAAGTTACAAGATTGTTCAATTAGAAGTAACATGCCAGCGTATGAGCATCAGCATTGTTGGCTTAGAAAATGGGATTTTTATTTACTTTTTTTCTTTTGGGTAGAAGTTAGTCCAGAAGCTCGTTCATTGCCCCCCTCTAGTTTTTTCTAGTTGTGCTTCACATTAACAAGGGAGAAGACCACTAGGTTTTTCCTCTCCCATTACACTGTTGTGAATGAGGCTGTTCAACTGAAGTAGAAAATATTTCTTGAGGTGAACCTGAGGCATTGTCACTGTTTGTTTGGTTTACTGTGGTTTTGATTTTGCTGGTTGTTTTGGTTTTTTTCTTTTTTTTTTTTCAAGTAAAGTTTTTAAGCTAAAATTTTGGTATTATTCAAAAGCTGTTAAAATATTGTTTGTTTTAATTATTAGGCTTCAATGTCGCTGAATGCAGACCAGACCCCGTCGTCATCGTCACTTCCCACCGCGTCCCAGCCGCAGGTGTTCCAGGCTGGATCTAGCAAGCCTTTGCATAGCAGTGGAATCAACGTTAATGCAGCGCCATTCCAATCCATGCAAACAGTAAGTAGTAAATTAACAGTAGAATTGGCAGGGTTGGAAGGGACCTTAAAGATCATCTCGTTCCAACCCCCCTGCCATGGGCAGGGAAACCTCCCACTAGAGCAGGTTGCTCAGAGCCCCATCCAGCTTGGCCTTAAAAACTTCTAGGGATGGGGCTTCCACCACCTCTCTGGGCAACCTGTTCCAGTGTCTCAGCACCCTCATGGGGAAGAACTTCTTCCTAATGTCTAATCTGAATCAACCCACCTCTAGGTTTGATTCTAGTCCTACCACTGCCTGACATCCTAAAAAGTCCCTCCCCAGCTTTTTTTCAGTCCCCTTTAAGATACTGAAAGGCCACAAGGAGGTCTCCTCGGAGCCTTCTTCAGGCTGAACAACCCCAACTCTCTCATAGGAAGGGGTGCTCCAGCCCTTTATTTTGGTAGTCATTCTTTTTGTTGTTATGCAGACAATGGAATCAGCCAGGTAATCACATAAACTAGTCTTTGGTTATTTGCATTTCTCAGACTTGCACACTTTTATGTGATACGATGAAGAATTGTACAAAAATGAGTTGGCTCAGAGAGTTATTTTTCTAACGTTGTAGGTATTCAACATGAATGCACCTGTTCCTCCTGTTAATGAGCCAGAAACCCTTAAGCAACAAAATCAGTACCAGGCCAGTTACAACCAGAGTTTCTCCAATCAGCCTCACCAAGTAGAACAATCAGATCTTCAGCAAGAACAACTACAGACAGGTAAACTTATTCTAGCAAAAATAAAATGGCAGTAGCCTCAGTAGAGCAAATGATTGAGCTGTCAAGTCCTAGATGATGTAACAAAGCTTGTCACATACTTTCAGAGGTTCTTAGTCTTGGAAAGCTTTCCCCTGGACAATACCAGTTTTTGCTATTCTGTCTCAGTTTTACTCTCCCGGGGGCTGAAATTCATTGCATAGATCTCCAGCCATTTGCCACTTGATTTGGTTTTATATGGGTTTAAAAAAACAACCATGAAGAGAATTGAGGATTATTCTAAAGATGAAAGCAGTAAGAGTATTTGGCTCTGCTGATGTTAAAGTTGGGTGGTCCTTAAACTTGCTTAAAAAAGGTTTTACCATTTGAGATGACATTTTAAAAAGGAAACAGCTGGAATTGAGAGCAGATAGGGACTGCTTCTCCCAGATTAGGTAAGTAAGGTTCACAAAGATCTAGAACCTGTAGCTAAAATCAGTTAGATGTGGTATGAATGCAACTGAAAAAGTGCTTTCCAGTTAGCAAGTTCAAAAAAAACAAATGGTAAAGCAAAGTCTGTCTACGTTGTTCTTCTCCCAGCATTCTCCTTGCTTTCTCCAAGATAAAATTTGCAGATGCAGAGAGGGATTTTGAGTGACAGTCACAGGAGAGATGACAGGGCTCAAGTGTTAACAACTACAGGAGGTGAAGTAAGGAAAAAGAGCCTGATCTTTTCTTGCTATAACTGATTATGAACTTGAAATTTGTCTTCCTTTCAAGCTGGGTTACCAGGGTGGGTGGATGAGAAGAGGGAGAACCCAGTTTCCATTCTTTTATCTGTGGGGCTTTTTTGAGCCATATGCAGCACAAGGCAGAAAGTCTGGGGAGTGCTGGAGTTGGAAGGTGGGCCTTGCAGCATTAAATAAGCTTAACTTACTGTAACTGTTGATACACAGAAAATGCAGTGGCCTTAGAACAAACCCTGCACACGCTAAACACTCAAGAGGGTGACCACACATTCCACAAGCATTGATGGGAAGCTGGGAGAAGTGAGGATCTAGGTAAAAGTGGTCGAGTGAAGTAGATGTGAAGTAGTGCTCCCTGTTGGGATGATTTCCTGCATATGGCAGGGACTCATCACTTAGTTTTCTTTGAGATCTTGCTTCAGATATTTTATTTTTTTTTAAATCAGGCTAAATTTTATACATTTTATTTTAGTTTAATATTCTCCATTTTATATAGAAAAATTATATATTTCAACTTTTATAGCTTAATTTTCTTGCAGTGTGTGAGAATCTCTTGATATGTTCAGTGGTATTTCAGAGCTTTGAAATTGAGTTTGAAGAGAGCATATGTGGGAACTTAAAGTAAACCACAGACTTTCACACTTGCTCTTCTCTCCCCAATTCCAATATAGTGGTTGGTACTTATCATGGTTCCCCGGACCAGACTCATCAAGTGGCAGGTAACCACCAGCAACCTCCCCAGCAGAATACTGGATTTCCACGCAACAGTCAGCCTTATTACAACAGTCGAGGAGTGTCTCGTGGTGGATCACGTGGTGCTCGTGGCTTAATGAATGGTTACAGGGGACCGGCAAATGGATTTAGAGGTAAACAGCTTTATTAAACGACCTCATTCTGCTTCTTTCTGGAAACGCTGTGTCAAGACACCAAGTGTTAAACTGACCTACTGTCATTAATACACTGTAGTAATAGATACTTAAACTTGTAGTAAAAATTCTGTTTGCTTTTGCTAACTTAAGCAACTTAAATTTTAAGCGTTTGGTTACGGTATATTTTAGAATTCCATCTCTCATCACATTGAGAATAGGCTGAATAATGTAGAAATACAACAAAAAAGTCCAGAACTGTGAGGGAATTAAGGGGAGCAGAGGTTCCAGATAGAGAACTTTCATGATTCCTGAAGACAATTATATGTGGCTGTCAGTGTTGTGAAGATGCGTACGTTAGAATGGGAGGGAGAGACGAGTTCTCTGTCACGTGTGCTGGGTTTAGGCTTATGGGTATGGTACTATCTGGTTTTGCCTGGTTCTTTTCCTCTTGTGGTTGGAGAGTAGAGAAACCTGTATAACAAAAGTACAACCGATTGTAGTAGGGATGACAGTGGTCACTACTGTGTCTTCTCAGAATTGGTTTGGATTCCAAGTGTTGGACCCTTGGACCGGAGCCACCCCTGGATGTGGCTCCCTCAGAAGAGTCTTGGCTCCAGAGCAGCAGCTTGCTTGAGGTGGCTGTCGTGACCTTGCAGGTCACAGCTCTTGTGTTTAGATTCTACTATGTTGAGCTCTGGATTGAATGTTACATAAATCAAACCTCAAATTACTAGAGAAATGCATCAACTTGCTGTCACCTCCCAGTTCCCCCAGCTCTTCATTCTTCTTTCTTGTAATAGTATTAGCACTGATGTTGCAACCACTTGCTTGACTTGCAGATAAACAGTACTTACTAAAGGGTTTTTTTCCTCACTCAGGTTTAGGTAAAACACTCTTACTGCTTTTCTTTACGTGGTAGCATGAAGTAATAGTTACCATTTCCAAGTGAAAGACTTGTACCCTGTTCCTTAGGAGGATACGATGGTTACCGTCCTTCCTTTTCCAACACTCCAAACAGTGGTTACACGCAGCCCCAGTTCAGTGCTCCTCGGGATTACTCAAACTACCAGCGGGTAAGCTGTGGTTATGTTGGGACAGTCTAGAAGTAGAAGAAATAATTGGCTGTCAAACAGAAGCTTTCAATCAGACCTGTTAGAGAAAACTTTTCCAAGGGCTATTTTTTTTTTTTTTAATTGCTCGTGAAGACAAAAATTTCAGGTACTAAACAGATATTGAGAAAGAGCAGAATATTAATGGCTGGTTTAATTGAAAAATGAGTTCTGTTTGGCCAATTGCTCTTTAAAGGAATTAAGTCTAGAGTAAGGTTGAGTGAATTGTAAAGAATTCTTTCTTAAATACATTTATTTTCAGAGCTTTGTGAGGAAGGAAACTTCGAGAACAATTTAAATTCATGGAATGAACTTTTCAAGCCTGTTTGAGATTGTCTGTCATCTGCAGTGCTGATATTTGTGTAGAAGTTTGTTGTTCTGAGGGAAGTACTCTCAGTTTGCACAAGCTCAGACTGCCTGGAAAATGTCTTAACTCTACTTATCCGCAAGCGTTTATAAACAAATGCGATGACAGGTTTTGATCCTTCTGGTAGAATGTCCCTTGATTTAGTGACTGGCCCTTCAGCCAAATTGATCTGTTTAGTCTTTGTGTAGTTTGGAAAATTTGAACACTAAGTGCATTTATTTACACCTCTTACTTATACTGGACCATATATCCTGTGACTGGAGAGAGAATTTGTGATTGTCTGTCTTCTAATATTTGCCAAGCACTAGCTGGAGTAAAAATTTATTTTTCTAGGATATGTTGAAGTCATGGGTGTTTTGTCAGGGCATATTGTTTTAAAAGCTCCTTGTTTCCTTGGTATTTAATAGTGTCCTGAAACATAACAAAATGCCTGGGGTTTATGTCATAACTTCTTCCATTTCTTTGCTTCAGGATGGATATCAACAGAATTTCAAACGTGGCTCTGGGCAAAGTGGACCTCGGGGAGCTCCTAGAGGTAATTCCAGAGTAGTAAATAATTGTGTTGGGCTAAATGGAAGTTTAAGATCGCGCTTCCAGAGCTTTGGATTTAAAAAGGAACCTCACTCTTTATTCAGCAGGTGACATGTGAAGAATAAGATTACTTCATTCACTCTGACCTCTTAGCTGACCCTGCTTTTGAGGTTGGACTTGGAGGGGACCTCTTCAGGTCCCTTCTGACTCGAAGTACGCTGCGAGTCTTTGAACTTGTGGAAGTTTAGTTGGCCATTGAGTGAAGAATTCTTTGAAAATAAGTTAAAACAACAATTGCTTTCGATGCTTTACATATAGAACTGGTCAGATGCCTTTTATTAATGAAAGCCTCAGGAAAGTGATTTTTCTTTTTGGTTGGTGAGGTTTAGCATGACTTAAGATCTGCTTACTAAGTGCATTAGTAGTTTGCAAACAAAACTGCTACGTACCGTTGAGTTTTGATTTGAAGGAACTTCTAGAACCATATATAGTTGAGATTCACACCTGGGAATTCTTGCCCAGTTTAGACCAGAGCTTTTAGCAAATTTTTTTTAAAAAATAACCTGACTTGATGCATAATTTAAGAGCCTTTTTATTTGTTTTCTAGGTCGTGGAGGGCCCCCAAGACCAAACAGAGGGATGCCTCAAATGAATGCTCAGCAAGTGAATTAAACAAATTCACAGGATTACATTAAACGCCAAAAACACACTGGCCAGTGTACTATACATGTTACCAGAAGAGTTATTATCTATTTGTTCTCCCTTACAGGAAGTTTGTTGTAAAGGGACTATTTTCATTACCCATAATGACAGGACTACAGTTGCCAGCTTTATATTACCTGGATATTGAAAGGAACGAAACAACGTTTACTCTGCATGTTCTGTCCTAAGCATCATCTTGAGCCTTGCACATGAGATTCAGATTCCTCACCCTTGCTAAGAGTAAAGCAAAAAAAAAAAATTTAAAAAAAAGGCAATTTTCAGGGTGATCCAATTTCCATGGTTAACTGAAGTGGCAGGAAAAAGCAAAGACTCACTTCTGACATTTAAAAGCGATGTAACAAATTTGGGTAAAATCTGCAAATTTGTAACTATTTACTCTGGTGGCAGTTGACAAAACTTAATGTTCCCACGAAAGGATGGAAAAGGTGAAGTGTGGCTTGGTAGAACAACTGCATTTCAGCCTTTTCTTATTAAAAGGAAGCACTGAACAGTTAAAAAGACGCGTAGCGATGCGTATTTCCCTAAATAGACAGATAGGCTTCTAGCCAGTTTTTGACAAAGAAGCAGCCCCCTTAGCTGCAGCTCCTCATCACCAGGGCCCTCTACTGTGGCTGAGGATTTAAGATCGCTTGCATAACTGCTAATGTAATTGTGTAATTATGTTTGGGGTTGGAGTTTTTTTTTTTTTTAAAGAAGGAAAAAAAAAAAAGCTTTGATTTGGCACTTCCAACAAAAATTTTGCAAGAGATGTGAGGTAGAATCTGGATGGCCACTGTATATTTGATGTGAAGTATTTAGATATCTCTTTGAAACACTTAAGTTTCTTTGATAGCAATGACTTTTGTAAGGACTGGTATTCTCTTATCATTCCTTATGACTTGCACATTGTCTGTCACTAATACTTGACCTTGCTGTATTATCACCTAAATAACTGATGCCGGTACTGATGGAAATCTCTAATGGATAATCATAACACTTTTGGTCACATGTCCTTTTGTCTTTCCTGCAGCCTTGAAGGTTTTAAGAAATCTCAAATGCCCGCTGCTGCTGCCCTTTTAATTGCTATCTTTTGAAAAGCACCAGTATGTGTTTGAATTGATTTCCCCTTTTAAGGGAAATGACAGCCAGCAGTTACAGTTCGAATGGTATAAGCAAGACAAATAAAACATGTTTATAAAAATTGTATCCTGGAACACTGGTTTTCAACGACTGAAACAAATTTAGTGTGATTGGGTGATGTGTCATAAGGTTTTGGGGTTGGTTCCTTCCCCCCCTCCCCTCCCCTGATAGATTCTCTTTTTCCCAAATAGATATAAACCCTCCTCCTCATTCTGATTTTATTCTAATAGCTGTGACTTCTGGGAAACGTTTCTTTTTCTGGACTTTCCTTTTCAGCAATGTAGCAAAGAAACGGCATAAGACTAGGAGCTGGAAAATACAGAATCTTACTCGAGTTTTACTGCTTACTTGTGGGTCTGATCTTTGGAAAATCACTTGTGCCTACCTTTTGTGCACATGCACTCTCTCTGCAGCAGGGAGAATATACTGATAGCTGCCTCCATAGAGGTGTTGGTAGTTCTGTTGCATTCTGTATAGCATGTGCAAGAAGAAAAGTGCTCTATATATATAAAGTATTGCTCATCAAATAATTCCTACCCGTGGAAAACTGAAATTTAAGGAAGAGCTATCTGTTGTTTAACTGCTCTATACGAAACTGAAGGTTGTTTTTGCTCAGAAGGGTCATTTCTACTTTGTATCACAACTGAACTTTGAGAATTTGTAGTCAGATATTTCGACTTGGCTATGAAATAATCTGCGCCGCCGTACAAATGGGCGGTAGTATCGCTTTTCTGTGTTCCCTGGGAAGAGCACAAATGAGAAATATTTTTACTGAGAAAAGTGCTAAGCTTGTGAAGATGGTATTACACACCAGGCATCTTGAAATGGCCAGAAGCAGCAGTTTTAGTCGAGGCCTGGAAACATTCCATACCAGTATAACAATTTAAACTGCAGTCTGGTGAGAAATTGCTGTTCTTCTGGCTTTTTTAGGAAGCTATTACTGAGATGATAATCCCAGCTGTTTTTTAACTGGAAAAAAAATCAATAAAAAGACAAACCTAATGACCTAATGTAGGAAAACAATTATTTTTATTTTTTCCTTTAATTTTATTATTATTTTTAAATACTCTTTTTTTTTTTTTGTACATCAGCTTTTTCAATGGTTGGTAGAATCCAAGCTCTTGGCTTTTTCCATCGCACACCAAATGCTTTTTAAATAGCTAATTGTAGTTTGACAGCAAACTTGCAGCAATACTGAATTAAAGGCCACTGAAGGGATCAGAACATTCCATTTACGGTTTTGAGGGTTGGTTATTATTTTTTGTTGTTGTTCAACTTTAAATTTATTAATAAAACCATTGGGTAGTTGAGGCCTCTTAATTGAGATATAACTTTGTAAGCCTTTTCATGTATGAAAATGGTCTTTAGAGTAGCTGCTCTACCATGTGCTGATAGAGGGAGATGTGTTATGATAACGACCATAAAACAAGTTCATTAAGATGTGTTTAATCTGGGAATTTGCACTGACTTCTTTAATCTCAATACACACCTCTAATAAACAATATGCTGAAAAAAATTGGCTTGAGTCCCAGTACGGCACATAGATCCACTGACTGGTGTTCTGGCCTGGTCAGGGGCAGCTTTTAAACATCTTCATTCCGTAACTTGGCTCTAGATGGGAGTTGCATCCAAATCTCAAGCACTCCTAGATAATGTTTCTTTGGGTTAAAAAAAAAAAAAAAGATAATCTTTTGAACAAAGCCCATTGTAAGCAGCGATCACCGATGGTAGTTCTGGGCTAAGTTTCATTACAGAGCCTTTCCTGGGTGCCAGGGGTGAGCTGCCTTTAGTTAGGTGCTGCTTTAGGGTCTGATGAGCGAGAATAACAGAAGTCTGATCTGTCTGACCACATCAGTTGCACACTTTGATGGTTTTACTTGCTTCTTCTCTGAACTGGTCTTCTGGGAGCATAGCAGATGAGTTATGATCACGCTTTTGCCCAGACAGCTGCTGGGAGGAGATGCAGATCTTTATTTGGGTGGAGTCTTTGTTACCTGGTATTGCTGGGCTGCGATCACCTGCAGCTCTATGGCTTTCAGAACAAACTTGTGTCTCTTGCTCTTGACTGTAACACAGGGATTCTTGCCCCCTTTATAAATCATATGAGTTTCCAGATGTTTCTATCTAATTTTACTGTGGCTGGGAAACCTGGGTCCTTTCTAGACATCCTACAACTGGAGTACTTCACTCAGAAAGCATCCTGAGCTATACCTAAGGCCAAAACCATCCTACATCGTACTGCTAAGTTCTCCCCATCTACAGGCTGTCTTAAGAACAGGACACCAATATGACTTCTGGATTTTTCTAGACTTCACCCCTGTTTTCTTGTCAGATTTTATTTTGTGTATAGCAATGTAAAGCATAACATCACTCGAGATAGTGGAAGAGTAATGGTGACTTCTTGTTAATAGTTAAATGTTTTCTGCTGGGACTTTATAACTCAAGAGAACTTTGTGACCTTAAAAATGTGTCGTCTTGAGATGTCCTGCTGACCTTACTTGGTAGACAGGCAGATTCTTTGGTTGGGTTACAGGTTACCTTTATATGTGTCTTTGGAGAATGGCTCGAGCTTCCTTCATTCCCCCAAATGGCATTTGAGTAACTACTCTGGAGAGAGAAAAGTTACTGAAAAGGCTTTAACTCCAGACAAATACTGAAAATACAATAAATGATACTGAAAAAATATCATTAAAAGCTAACAGCAAAACCTTGGTGGTTGAGCAAAATATGATACAGAAGTAATTTACTTTCAGAAAAATCTTGATCTTCCTATTATTTTTTGAAGTTGTGGTAGTGGCTAAGCTGAGGAGTTGACTTTTCTTACCTCTTCCTTGCAAGAACCGTTCATTATAAATGCACAGCTGAGGCACAAGCGTCGGGGCTCAGCTGACAGAACTGTGCTGTGTTCTTTCATCTCATCTCCTGTGGATACAAAGGGCCATGAGAACACCGCTCATTAACCAGCCCCGTTAACGAAGCTGCCACTCACATCTCGGGGAAAAAAACAACCCCACATCCCTCTTGCTCACATGAAACTATTGTCCTCAAAGTGTACACGAAGTACTGATACAAATTGACAGTTGGGGTTGAGGTTTGGGACTTTGAAGGAGACTCTCTTAGCTTTTCAGATCTGTGCACCTCTTTTTACCGTGTTCCAGCTGCACTGAGTACGGCTGGGACTAGAAAAGGGTTTAAACCGCTGGAGCTGGCACCAGCTAACTTCTCCAGATGGGTGGGTAGTTGTTCTTCACCAAAAAGAAAAATAAACCAGTGCCTCATCCAGAGAGCAAGCAGGAAATTATCCCAAACAATAAAGCTTTCCTTTTGAACTTAGATTATTTCCTTATTTAAACCTGGGCTTAGATATGGTTATCGTCTGGAACCTCAGTGGAAACCAAACATTGCAGAATGGTGTAGTCTTCTCATTCTGGCTTTCTCTAAATGAGAACATCCGTTTAAATGTCTTTGTTCCATCGCGACACTGTTTGATTGGTCTCGTGCTAATCTTGGCTTGTTTTATGGTTAATGGCCAAACTTAAGGAGCTTTGAGGTGAACTTTGGGAGAATTCCCTTCTTTAACAGCAGCTTAGTGTGATCTAATAGCCGTGAAGAAGGGCAATCGCTTCAACTGTAACATGTTTCTGTTCAGCCAACTTGGTTTTTTCAAAGGGAGGGAGACTGGGAAGGTCCTTCAGACTTCCTGGTTTCAGATCCTTTTACACTCAAATGGTTTTCATCCCAGTTAGGACACTTTCCAAGAGGAACGGTCCCGCCCGTGCTTTTGAGAACTGTTGCTCATGGTTTCTTAGGCTTTGATGCTGCATTCAAATCATCAAAGGGAAACTATGTCTGTGCTATAGACTGTTAAAGAAACTTGATGTCTCTTCTCCATGGAAGGAAACCCTTGACCCTCCCACACTTCCACCAAAAAAAGCAGCATCTTGGATTTCTTGTCTATTCCTACAGGGGTCTGGAAACAGTGCTGCTGAACTTTTTGGTGTGGCAGAGTCTGATGAGAAACTCAGTCTCTGAGCTGCCTAAGGGAAGAGGTGCTATTCTATTAACCACTTTCTTAGGTTTTTTGAATATAATGCAATTAAAATGATTCGTGGCTTTGTAGATGTAGCCTTAATGGAGGGAAGGAAATCTGTTTTCAAAAATCCACATCCTAAAGCAAAATTGAGCAGCGCTTAAGAACTTAGGAAAACTTCATCCCAACTTGACGTTTGCTTCTGAATTAAACTGATCTGTCTTAGCTCTTGCTGCAGCTATTAACCCATCCATTCCAAAAGCTACATTCCCTCCTCAACTCTTCCCCCCCTTTTTAACGTTCATTAAATAATCAGATGGGTGTAACTGGCTCAGTTCCAACTACGCTGGCCACTTGCTATAAAATGTTCTCAGATACCCAAGAGTGGATCAAGAGTACACCTGAAATGTTGGTATTGAGATAAATTTTAGTAATTATCCATTAGTCATTTATTGAATGAAATTTTTTTTTTCTTTTTTTTTCTTTTTTTTTTTTTTTAAAGCTATTCCATTTTAGAATAATAAATTTTAGTGATGCCTCTACCATAGAAAATAAGTCTTTGGAATTATGTTTTAGTTAATTGTCAGATTAAAATTTTCTGATGGCCTTAAACATACCTGTATATATGTCTGTGCAGTTCTTTAACAGCATTGAAAACAAACTGGTCCATGGCTTATGTAAACACTTGAAAAATAAATCTATTTAAATGTTTTATGTCCTTCCCTTTTAAGCAACTATTTCACACCTACACCTTATGGGATTGTCTTGCTACACTTCAGTTGCACTGGTGGTTTTGGCTCAGTGACTGGGTTTAACGGGGTTTATCTCCTCAAAAAATACTGTTCCACAGCCTTTACGATGATGAATTCCATACTTTTAGCATATTTTTTTTTCCTGTATTTTAAAACATTTTATCCCCAAATACATCCAATTATATTAAACACTTTTTTTTTCCCCTATGATGTTACCTGGTTTATATATTTCATGGTTCTAACGTTCAAGTTCACAACTTCTTTTTTTCTTTTCCTCCTTCAGTATTAAAAGCTAAGAATAAATAAATCTATGCAAGCAGCTTGGCTCAACTTTGGCATTGAAAGGTTAGTGTTACAAGTTTTAGGTTATCAGGGATAGTTTTGCTGACAGTTTGAGGATAAATGTAGTGTTTGGGAAAACATACAAGAATCTAAACCAAGTCAGATTAATAAATTGTTTTAAACTGTTGCAATTCCACAGGGGGGTTTTGTCTAGAAGATTTACAAACAGCAGTGGTTTTACTAAACAGCAGAGCTGAAATGTTATAAGCTGCCTTGTTTTATTGAGGAACAAGGTTTCTAACATTTCTTGGGACCTCATCATTTAGTGTCAGATACTCATATATCCTAAAGCTTTGTTCTTTTTCTGTGTATGTGCTCTGTTTGCTTTTTGTAGTCTTGTTTCCATAGGAATGCTGTGAATTCAGATGTCCTTTTTTTCCCCCACTCCTCCTGGACACGTAGGGTGTGGCTAATATGGAACTGGAGGCACTGGAGCATCTTTCTAAAGTCATTTGAGGTGCTCACTCTATCAGAGCTGGCATTTGCAAGCCAGGTTTATTTAGAGCAAAGGACATTAAAAGACAAAAGCAGTATTGCCCTTGCCCTTTAAGTTTGGTTTTTATCCCCTTTTTACATTTGTTGCACAAAAGTCATCAAACTAAAGGCACAGAAAAGACCTGGAAGTTGCTGGTCCCTGGGCTGGATCTCTGTGGGCTACAGCAGGCTGGGTTATTTCCAGGTACCAACTGGTTTGGGTATCTGAGACGTACGGATACACGGGTAATTTAACATGTAAATAACTTTCACAATACCTCTATTTCTCCCAGATGGAAACCCCTTGTTAGTCGAGCAATTACTTTCTATTGCTTTATCCTCTCAGGAATAGATCCTTGGTGCTGCTGGTCACGCGTTCTCCAGCCCAGGGGTGGGCCAGGCCCTTTGACACTGAGGCTTTCCTCTACCTTCTCCTCCCACTGGGTGCAAATCCCTGCTGACTGATGCCTTCTGAGGCCGAGGGCACTGCTGCCTGCCAGCTACAGCCGCCTCCCGTCCGCAAACACCTTCACCAGCAGCTCCCCAAGGAGTCTCTTGAGCCAACAGCCACCATAGTTCAGGAGCGGTTTGACCCAGCTAAACTTGTACGTTAACCAGTGCACCGCCGGGGCTCTGATCGACGTTTACGTTTCCCCAGCACCATTGTGGTTTTCTCATGTGGAAAAGTAGCTTAAATTCGACTTATAAATATTCTTTTAAAAAAATTATTATTATCATGATGTTTCTGTACCTGTGCTGCGCAGGCAAACGACAGGGGCAGCCCCGGGGTCCTTCCTCGGTGCGCGGCGCGGGCTCCCTGCCCCGCGCGGCTCCCACGTGGTGAGGGGCGGGAGCCGCCGGGACTGTGGCTGCCGCCTGAGGGGGCGGCGCGCGCCGGGCTGGGGGCTGCGTTCAGGGCAGGGGCGGAGGGTCCGGGACCGGGACTAAGACTGAGTCCGAGTGGCCCGCAGCCATGCAGCGCAGGAAGGTAGACAACCGTATTCGGGTGCTGATCGAGAACGGGGTGGCGGAGCGGCAGCGGACCCTCTTCGTGGTGGTCGGCGACCGCGGCAAGGACCAGGTAACTCTCGCCCGGCGGGCCGCGGGTGCTGACAGGGAACCGGGCCTTAGAAGAGCGGCTGGTTTGGGATCCCCCGGTACCGGCTTTTACCGCTCTGAAGCAAGTGTTAAAACCCACCCGGGGCTGTGGAGACACGGGAAAGGGGTTAGAAGTGTCTGAAGAAACCTTGTCCTTCAGCTTCTCCTCTTTGAGAAGCTCTTGAGCATTAAATAAAAGCGAGTACAGGCAAATCGGATTCTTTTATTATTATTAAAAAAAAAAAAAAAAAAGGGGTAAAATAAATATCGTTTTCTAGCCAGCAGAAGCTTTTTTCCTCCCTCAGTTCCGTTGTGAGGTGTTTCGGGTTTACCCTGGGGCTGTGTCCCACGTACTGAGTCATCTTGCAGATGCCATCACGCCAGAGCTTGGACTGGACTCCCCTCTAACATTGTACGGAATAAAATAACCACTGAACTAATTTCTATTCAGAGACTCTAGATTTGTGGGGTTTGAGTGAAAAGGGGAAGGACAACACCACAAAACTGCGACGTTTGAAGAGAAGTCGATTTGCTTAATCCGGTTCCTGGGGAAGCAAAATAATTAGAGAAAAAAAACCCCAAAACTTGGAAAATAGTGAGTTGATCAGGTGGAAGTAAAAGAAAGTTGTCATTAATTTAAAGTGGACAGGTGGGTTCTGGCTGTGTTGTGTTCAGTATTTTCACTGAAGAGCTGGATTCCAAACGTGTTTATGGGATGTGTAGGCTACGGAGCAGTGAGGTGAGCTGACCAACCTACTAGAGGATTACAATTCAAAATGAAATCTTGTTCAACTGTCAAAGAAGCCTGAAATATATTGTGTGAAATCTACACTGAGAGAGGAATAGTAGGGACCATATTTCGCCTGGAGCAGTTGCCTGCTGTTCGTGCGGTTGTTGGCAGTTCTGCCAAAGCAGAGCTGTAAGAAAACAGTGTCTTTGGTGTCATACAGCCCTGGAGAAGGCACAGACCCACAGGTCTGTGTCAGAAGAGTGTAACCTTCACAGCGTGTCAAGGGATCCTTCTGTTTTGCACAGGATCTCTTGGTAGAAAACACCCCTGTAAAATCAAGTCTAGAAGAAATTTTTGTTCTTCATTGTTAACTCGGGAGTGCAGATGTTCCTGAGAGTGTTTGTGTCTTGGCAGGTGGTTATACTTCATCACATGCTGTCTAAAGCAACTGTGAAGGCCAGACCCTCTGTCCTGTGGTGTTACAAAAAGGAACTGGGCTTCAGCAGGTAAGATTTCTCTTGGGTCTCACGCTGTGGTCACCACTTTGTGTGAAGCAAAAGCTCCGTGACCGGTCTGCCCAGCGTAGGTTGAGTGATTTGGTTGTAAGGAGAAAGGAGATTAATTCTTGGAGGAGCAGGAGGAAGTTTGGCCTTGGATTCCACACTACAGTTGATAGCAACACCAGGTGCTTTTGGTTTCTATCTGCAGCTCTAATGTGAAATCTGTTCTCCTGAGCCAGTGTCTCGATGACCTTTTTAACTTCAAAAGGCCAACCTCAGCTTTTTAGCCTCAGTAATATTTAGGACAGAAAGCAGATTAAGTATTAGAATGCCTTAATTTTGAAAAAGTGTTTAAAATTTTCATTCTTAGATAGGTGTGAGCCCTCACAGTCCGCACACAGTCAGGAAGAAAGCGTTACCTGAAACTGCATGATTCTGGCCAAGTGGTTTCTTGCAAAACCAGTTGGTTCTATGGGATATCCACCACTTTGGGCACATGGGAACACACTGTGAAAGCAGCAAGTGTGATTCAGGAGGTTTTTTCCTCAGAGGCTGCACTCTGAATCATAGAATCATAGAATGGTAGGGGTTGGAAGGGACTTCTGGAGATCAAGTCCAACCCCCCTGCCAGAGCAGGGTCACCCAGGGCAGCCCACACAGGAACAGATCCAGGTGGGG
>JANIJG010005848.1:16651-32719 GCA_024611175.1 Megaceryle torquata
TTTATCACCCGTAGGACTACTGTCTCTAAGACTCCGCGTCACACAAAAACAAAATAAACAAGTTTTTTTGTTTTTACACACGCATGCAAAAAAAAAAAAAAAAAAAGGGGGGGGGGGGGGGAATCCCAGAAGTCCAACAAAAAAATGGAATCTGCCTAACTAGACTTCAATATGTAGATACAGCTTCAAAAATACATTCAGAAGTATTACACTTAAAGATTCATGTCAATGAACTTCTGCCTCAACTAAAGGAGTCCTATTTTAACATGCAGCTAAGAGTGGGTTGGCACAGGAAGCTGCTGTGATGCCTACCAAAGGTCACACAAACACCTCTTCCACAGAATGCGATTGAACTTAGTTCCTAGGTAATTAATGCAGCTAAAAGACTGGAACATGGTGATTACTTTTACAAAAATGGAAAAGGCAACCTAGAAAACTAATAGGAAGGAAATATAAAGTCTAATTTTTCATCAAACATTAATAACAGAAGCACTGCCCTTCCCTCCCACTGAGTCAGTGTACCAAGTTGACTTATGCAGATACAGACTTATGCATGAAGAAGGTAAAATGACTTAAGTTAAATATCCCTGATGGCATTGCATCTACACATTGGAAACTAACATGTCGCTTACTTATTAGGGATAAGTAATTGTTTTGACCCCAGGTGTCTGGGAATTGTGATTCTGAATGGGTTTACAGGGGGAGTGTTTTGAAATTCTTGGATACTTCTGAGCAAGAGTTAATATATATGGAGATACACAGGACTTGAAACACTGTTATTTGAGGATGACTGCTGGCTGACCAACAGCTCTCTGTGCCCAAAATTAAACTAGATCTACGTCTGAAATTTATTGGCATTATTAAAGAAATAACCTGTCATTAATCACCAATAAAACAGATCCCTTGAAAGATGGCATTCTTGTTTGTTGGCAAAACCAGAACATATTACTTAGTTTCAAACGTCATCTGAGCTGTAATTTACAGCTTCACATAATTAAAATAAAATACATCAATAAAAGTAGGAAGTAAAACCTCAAAATAGACACAATTATTAACCAATTTTGCACTGGACTATGCTGCAAGAGAAATATGTTTTGGGTTTTTTTTTATTTAAGTGTGGTGCAACAGATTATACATTGTATTGGAGAGTATTTCTAGACTTAGAATTTCTCTTGAGAAAGTTACTCAAAATAACTCTTTCATACACTGGTGTATGGAAAGATTTAATTTTAATTTTTTTCATTAAAATCTCGATACTAAATATTAATTCTGTGTAGAATTAGTGCTTCCAGTGTTTAAAAATTCACTTGCATCTTATCCCAACTAAAAAGAATTCTCTCATTTCTATTATTTCTATTTCTGCTCTCTTTTTTTCCCCCCGTATCTCTTTTTGTAATGAGAGAAAGCAAAGATTGCAGGTATTGTAAGTTTTGGTGGTTTGTTTTGTTTTTTAAGGAAATGTTAGAAACACAAAGGGCTTCTTTCTTTATTGCTTAGGACTTTAATACCACTATCTTGGTTAATAGACATGTTCTATTGAAAATTGAAAGGAAAAATACATGTGCCATCAGCAGTATTTTTGAGGGGTTTCATTAAGCATATAATCTTTAAACACATTATATTTGTGTTCTCGTGAAAGCTTTATAAAGACAGAATTTTAGTTTCCCATGAATTCCATTGCAAAAGAAACTGCCTAGTAAGAAAACTATAATGAACAAAAATGTTTCTATTTATAAATATATATATATATATAACAACAAATAAACAAAACCCACTCCAACAATTAAGGTCATAGTAGTGAATACTGATAAGGTCACAGCATTGAACAGTCTCCTCCAGTCCAGAACTGCATTTGCAGCTAACTGCAGCTGCTTTAGAAATGGAACTCATCCAGCCTTAATAACTCCAGAAGCCAGGATTGTAACTACTTGTTCTGCTTCCACAGTTATTACACATCACTCCTCTAACTCCGGTGTCTTTAAGGGACAATAGCAAATGTGTCCTTGGAAATAGATCTTACATTTGCATATTTCAACGGGCAAACTAAAGTTGTGTCCTAGAGATAGGGCTCTCTCTGCTTTGTAACATCCCAAGAACCATAGTAGTTCTGGTAAGGGAGCTTAGGCACCCAACTCCCTAAGCCCCTTCTAAAATATTCAGTTTAAATTCTTCCATAGCATAATTGTCTGGCTTATTCCACTTAATTGGGCTTGCTTCCTTATTAGAATTGGAAAATGAGTAAACAGAGCTCTCAGCAAGGATATACAGCAATGTTTTATTTTTGCCCTGGAGCAGAACTTCTCTCAAGGTAGGAGTTGCCTTCAGCTCTCATTAAACAGCCACATGAGCTGGGACTCTGTGGCATCCTGCATATGGTCTATGTGAGTCAGACTGCCATTTATTTTTTTATTTATGACAATTTCATGGTAGCCTGTAAGAATCCAAATAAACACACAGAAAATTCATACTTCTCTTCAGACAACACTGGAGAGCATCCAAAAAAAAGAAATTAAAAGTGTTTGAGGTCATTGTTGAGACAGAATTAATTACATCTGGGTGTGGAAGGTTTTAACATCTAGGAAGGACTTAACTATAAGAAAAAGTATCACGGATGGAAAGACATCCATGGAAGTTGTTTGGGGTTTTTTTTGTTTGGTTGGTTTTTGTTTATTTTCAACAGACAAAACCACTAAGGGTGCTTGTGTGATTGAAAGTATATTTAGCCAAATAGACAGGTTTTTCATGAATTTCATAGTTTGCAAGATTTTGTGTGCATGCAGCAGAAAGCATCCAGAGAGAAATAATTTTGAGCAGTCAATGTTCTATAAAGTGTGTCTCCTATATATATTTCTACTAAAATGGAGTAGCTAAACATAGACCATCTTGTCCATCAAGACGCAGTTCTGCAAAGCCCACCAAAGCCTCTCTACAAACATCGCCTGTCTGTATACTGGAACCAGTAGCAGTGTCAAACAGGGAAACATCCAGGCTAAACAGTGAGCCCTGCTCACTCCTTCCAATGAAGAAAACCTTCTGTTCAACCTAAGACTAAAGGAGTCACACAATGAGTATTTACCAGAACCTTCTACCTCTTGGGTTGTTTTAATGCATTAAATATTACATCACAGGTCTGAATGCTCCCGTTCCAGCCAGTGCTCTTGAGGATTGTGAGAAAAATATATGCAGAAAATGGTGAGCCTACAGAAGCTTTCTATAACTGTGAAATCAATAGTTCATGCAAATACGCAGGCAGTCTACAATTTCAGTAACCAAAGGCTATAGTAGACATTTACTAATTAGGTCTCCAGAGCCAAATGTAGTTACTATGGTTAATATGTAAAGGTATAAATTTATAGGGCATTTCAATGATTAACAGCATTTTCTTTGTTTTATTATATCAAGCACTGTGGGTTATCAAAAGTAGAAAGCTTGAATTAATTAACTGTTAATGAATTTTTGAGATACTGAACTGTAGAATGTGAACAGTTTTCTAAATCATCAGAGTTAACGACACTTAAGCACTTCCAAATGCTTTGAAAATGTTTTGCTTTACCATGCTGTGAATTTTGGGTCCCAGAGTTAAGCCAATTACACAGAAGGAGGTTCAGACCATGGTGAGGACTGGACACCTACAAATGGTGCACATGGCTTTTGATGAAACCTCCACAGTAAGACTGGTTGGGGGTTCTTCCTCCCTGTAGGACCTGTGTGATTAAAATGTTGACTCAAATGCAAAATATAGTCTTTGGGAATAAGGTAATTTTAAGACATTAAACATTGAACAGGCTAAAGTTCAGGTCTGGACTCAATTATATCAGCTCAATCTGAAAATGTTAAACTAATATTCAGCTAACATCTAGCTTTAAAACTTTTCAGCTGATTAAACAGAACACCCTCTGTCAACAAAGCCCATGAACAAACCACTGCAACTGCATTTCGAGCTGTAAATTAAATGATAAATTGTCTAAAAATATATGATGAGTGCATAGGCACACTGGTAGTTGCTTACGTAACTGGAGATAACTAATGATTAACACCATAAATTAATTTCAGAGTAAAACTAGTTAAATAGTAATAGCTTAATCTGGAGAAGACCAAAACCCTTAATGGGTTCACAACTTCTAGGAAAAAAGTCACTCCTCTAGAACTTTTTATTCTAAGCAATATTTACATATGTGTATATTACACATACTTGGTTTTAAAGTTATCTGATCAGTTTAACAAATCTACAAGACTTAATTTTCATGTCAGTGTCACCCGAGAAATACGTTTCAAAGAGCCTACAGCACTAAGTGCATTCTTGCTACCCCTTGTCTTCTTTCTTATCTTCAATGGGAAGAAGAAGAATATCCTTTTCCACCATGCTTCAAATCCTTCATTAAAATCTCCCATTAGCCCGAGAGAAATTTGATCAGTATGTAAGGAAAAGAAAGGTCAACACCCTTCCCAGTCATACTTGAAAAGCAGACAAAAAGAGCTCCTTCTCCAAAAAGACAATGCTTAGAAGTGCTCTACTGATGGAAACAAAGAATTGACTAACTCATAAAAAGGGCAAGATCTGCCTGAAAGAGGCAAAGATCACGTTTTACTGTCACTTTTAGGGTTTCCCATTTTCAATTGGAGATCCCCAAAAGTTCATCTAGGTTTCTTAGATTTCCCCATTGCTCTTCTCTTAACTTCTCTGTGACCTAAAGACAACTCAAAAATAAGGAAACATGAATTTTGAAAAAGTGTTTTTCAATTAAATCCTTAATTATCAAGTTTTTCTGAGCTAAAGATCATAGCTGGAGAATGATTCATATTCTGCAGTTGTCAATTGTTGTGCACAAAAGCATCTAAGACAAAATTTGTGTTACATTTTCTCTTTCCCTTTGAGTTCTACACTAGAACTCAGCAGAGCATTTTTGGATCCATAGCATACACGCACAATGCAGGGAGAACAGCAGTAGTACCAGCATTTATAAGCAAGTCCACAGATCTTCTTAGTCCTTATGCTGAATTCAACCAACTGTGCTTCTCCCCCTTCCTCAAAGTGATTTTTGGCTTACTGTAAACACTGTGAGCCGAGCCATAGCCTCAGCCAGGGTGATGATGGAGTTTGGTGAAAGTTAATGGCATTAAAGATCAAACTCAAGCTCCTTGGTGCAGGTTTTCTTTTTCCTCATTTGCTTTTTCATTCTCTTTCCTGACTTCTACCATTTCAGAAATGTCTTACCCCTTCTGTCTTTTACTAAAATGCCACAATAAAAATGAAAAGCACACTTTACACCACTAGTATCTTGCCAGTTTCCTGGCTGGCCTTAGTCTGGGAACATGTTCAACATGCATTTGTTTAGGAAAGTGGCTAAACACTAGGAAAAATCCACTCCCTTCCTACTCTCCAACACTATAGCACCCTGACAGCATACACAAAAAAAACCCAAACAAACCAACCACATTATCTTTAGGAAACTTTACTGGAGGAACCATTATAATGTGATGTGAGAGACACAGGGCTAACAAAGTTGTTCTTATTCTTCATCAGTTATAGACCAGAAAAGGACAGACTCATGAAAACTCCCTTGTATCGTAACCATACTCACGCCTGAATTTCATTCTTGAATTCTGATGACTTGAGGGAAGAACCAGTACAAAGGCTCTGATAAAGCCTGTACTTACTGTAGTTCAGGAAAAAAAATCATGGATTTATATGTACAAGATCTTTTCTATCTCATTTCTATCAAAGAGAATAATGATAGCAGAACATGCATTGTTAAGCCTCCTCTTCACTTCCCTGCTCCTGCCAAGTAGCTCAGCTGTTCTGGCTGATACCTAGAAAGATTTTCTTCCATAAGAAGAAGTCTACTACATTTATTAACTATTATTAATGTGTATTTGAGCCTGAGACACTTTATGAGAGTGACAGAAAAAGTCATTGCTTTTCTGTTGACACTTGTCATAACATTTGGGTTATTTTCTGTAAAATAAGTTAAAAAGCCTGAATAATAAAAAAATAATAATCCTTCTGGAAATGCTGATTTCTAAGCAATACTGAAGCTTACCATTCACAAATATACTGCTCAGCTAAATACTTTCCAGAGGCAAAGCATGTTTATTTCATTCCTTTCTGCTGCTCATCTGCTCATTCTGTTCTTGGTACTTCTCCATGACTGAGCACTGCAGGGGATTGCCTATCAAGAAGCTGTCAAGTGGCAAAGGCTTTCAGCAAGAGGAGGGCAGAGATCACACAGCTGAACTCAGGTCAAGCAACAGTGCTGGAAGCCTTGTGAACAGGATTTTGTTCAGAACAGATAAAAAACACAGAAAGAAAAGCTAAATCTCCTTTCTATTTTAGAAGTTATTTAAGAGCATGCTTGGTTAATTGTGTCAGTCCACAACAAAAATAAAGATGAGGCCATCACCCCTGAGTCTCGTTAAAGAACCCACATCACACGGACCCGTGAAGACCCTGGTCTCATCTAGGCACAAAGTGGGTGCAGAAAGCAGAAGGAAGGAATGTGACTCCAGCAATGATAATACCTCTGTCAGGGTGCCTACCAATTCAGCCATGATGCTTGAGGGAGTGCAGCCTGAAGAGCTCCCATGCATATTACCTACACCCGTAAGCAGGGGGAGCAGAGGTAGGCTGAGAAAGACCTTTCAGCTGCAGTCCAAATCCTTTCCTTGGACTCATCTGAGTATAACATAGGTAGAGCCGCAAACTAATCCTTTTTTAAAAATGTGTATTTAAAGAAAGAGAAGATATTGCTATTTATTATTAAGAAAAAAAAATCTAATATTTCTGAGTAGTGAGAATTTCCACTTCGTGACTTCTGCAATTATTCCCTTAGCTGATTAATTTATTTTTCCATGCTGTTTCTCTAATCAAAACCAACACATTTTTACAGTCTGCAGTGCTAGTGCTCATTATCCTAATCCCTAATGCAATTGTGAAGGAAAAGACTGCAAAGTCACACCTTTATTTTACACAGAGAGCCATAGATAATTTGAAGCTTTTTACTAGGATTCGGTACCCATTTAGAAGTTGGTATTTATTTTAGATGCAATGCATTTTTAATACTTCAGGGCAGGGAAAGAAAATGCAATGCAAAGGAATAGCATAGGAAACATTATTGCTGGCAGATTTGTGTATATAGTTATGAAGCTGGAGGGAAACAGATCAAAAAGGAGTATATCATATCAACAACAAATATTGCAACCCTGACGTTTCAAAGTTCAGTAGAAACCTTTTACTCTGGTAATTGTATTGAAATCATATAGTTTTGCAAGAAAAAAGGCAATTCATTTTGAGAGTATCTGTTTAGGATTACTCCTCATTTTTCAACACACATCTACCAAGCATGCTTTATAGTTTAGGTTTCTGAGTATGTTTATATCATATGTTTGAATTGGGTCTAAGCCCAAAGAGTTGGCTGAGGCAATAATCTAACCCCCACTGCCGTATTCAGATTAGAAAACACACTAAAACTGAGGTATTACAGCCAAATAGCTTGCTGGAAGCAGCTGACATTTCTTGTCTGACAGCATGCTGGACTACGTGAAAACTAGTGTTCCAGTTTCAGAAAAACAAAAGAGTTGGCTTTCACACAGTTGTCTTAGGTGACGAATACTGAAATTCTTCTGACCACAAAGTTCCACCATAGTGCAGTGTCTGTGACTTCATAGCTGAGATTACTGATATATCTCTTCTCAATTTTAAGCTAGTCAGGCCACAGTCAACTTAAACTGACTTCTCTTTCTGTGTACTGGACAAGTGGAGGAGAGTTGCTTTCCAGACAAGTACAAGTTGCATCTGAGAGGTATCAGCATCTTGCTGAGGCTGCTGTTTTTCCTCTATGGATTCCTCTGCATACACTTGCTGGAGGGAGCTGATGCTCCCCAAGAGATCTTACTCCTTTCTAACCTTTTCTTCCTGGAACAACCAGAAAAATACAGAGGCACTAGCAAAGGCTTGAAAGCTTCTTAGAACAATGTGCTAGTTAAACACTCTGGTCTGAAAGGAGAACTAACAATAATGATACCTGTGTGTGTACATATGTATACAATTGTGTGCTGGCTGCCCTCATGGCGAATTTCTGGCTAATACTAAAGCCGTCTACTCCAGAGGACCAAAAATCCAACTTGAAAGTTTGAATATGAACTTCCAGAGACTGCAGCAATAGCTCTTGATGCACAAATCCAACAGAACCTCGGCTAGAAAATATGTAAACCAATCCAAACTTCTCCAAAATGCCAACATTTTTTTTTTTCCCCCAGACATGATATTTGCTTGGAGGGTTTACACTTTGACATATTACCATTGCATGGGTTTGGTTTGGCTTTTTTTTTTCAATTACACCAGTATAAATCAAGAATAAGTCTACTGAACTAAAATTTATACTGGGATATTTTGTAAGGTAGAATGAATGGTTACACAGACAGTGCACTGTAGTGGCTGTTCTGAGATATAACACTTCTCTAATATCCATCAAATAGTACAAGAATACTTTCAAAATTGAAATAAGATAGCTAAAAGACAATCAGACAGTCAGAAGCATAATATGAAAGAGGTAATAAAAATTATTCAAGATAGCCAGTGGCAATGGAAAAGAAACCATAACTAAAAGCAAACCAAACAACCAAAATGCATAGGCAGCCCAAACCATGAAAAAGCAGCAGCTATCCAGAACCAGCTGAAAACGCACCAAGTAGCCAATGTCAGGCAGATGTGCTGGATGCAGAAGTGTTGCATCTTCCATTTCCAAATTGGAGATTCCGTTTTTTTTTTTTCTCCCCCAAACATTTGGAGAATGATCATTTCTTCTGCCACAATTCCCATTTACTTCTACTATGGCTGCTTATGCACAGTCAGATGTATATGTTATTTAGGATCCACCATGAGCCAGGCGACACCTGACAGTGATTAGTCTTCTGTTGGAGAGACTTCTGCCTCCAGTAAATTTATTGACACGTAAATTAAGTAACCAACCATAGAGCACAAATAAAAAAGGGCAAATAACTTACATAAGTCAAATACCTCAGTTTAACCATACAATCACATTTGGTCACAATTTTTTCAGTACACAGGACTACAAAGATAAGAAACCAATACAAAGGGAAATTGACTGACCTTCTTAGATACTTTGTTTTATAAACAAAGAATTTGAATAGCCTTCAGACTTCATAACCACTGTCTGTGAAACCAGAAACTGTCTCTACTTTAGTTCAGTCAGGATGGACTTGCACAATCATGCACAAAACCATTTAGTTCTTACTTGGGTGGTACCCAGTGGGGACGTGATTGCTTAAGAGCCCTGATTCAATGCTGTTATAACAAGCTTCACAGAAGCCAGTTCACATACTTGAACTGAATTGTTTGGCTTTACTGAAAAATAATTCTACTTGGTACAAGAAGACAGAATCCAAATAAGCAAACTGTGCCTGAGCAATACAGACAAAGGCCAATTCTGATGTCTACATATGGATTAAAACATCCCAAAGTCTTCAAGATAATCCACACAGGTCTTGCAGTCATTGTACAGAACCTACAAGAGGCATGTGCCCTTCAGGAAAAACACCTGTACTTCAGGAGGGATACATCAGGCCATTCAAAATAGTGCCTGGTCTGTGTTTCGGTATCAAAAAATGTACATTGATATGCTATTTTAGAGACAGAAGAATCTCACATGCTAAAGTATGCCACACAAAGCCAGTGCACCCTCCAGATATGAGAAGCCATAAGCACAAAGGATCAAGACCAAAACTCCAGTTTCTGCTCCATGCCCAGTTACAGCTTCTCTCTGAACTCATCAGGAGTGTGTGCAAACATGACACCTAGCAGGTGCACCATGCACTGAAGGTGAATTTGTCTCCTACAAAGGATAACTATGAAATGAGAAATTCCAAGGCCTTGGAGTGCTTCCCAGTGCCTGCTGTTAACCATGGCTGCCACCAGCACTACAGTTTCCCTGTGATGGGAGACAGCTGTCTTTCATCCCCTGCCTCAATTCTAACAGGAGAGCTGCAGCTTACTGCAGAACGTTAGGAGCAACTAGGGCATGAAGATTGCAGGAAAGGTAGTTATGTTTGCTAACTGTTCAACCTAAATCTAACTAAAATTACCCACCAAGGTTTGTGTCTTGGAGCTATTCTACAAACGAACAAATCTGGGTAGTGACAGAAAAGCTAAATTTCACTTCACATTGACCGCTTCTGTTTCAGGCCCAAATACAGCATCTGGTTTGATGCTCCATTGATATCCACTTGTCTAACAGTAGATAGTATTTCTTCTCCAACCTCTATTATTCCCGTTCTCACAGAGTTGCCTCATCATGCCTGCAATATATATGCCATTCCCCATGACAAAAGAGCCAACTCCACAACACAGGGAGCCTGTAAAGCCTGTTACCGTGGTCAGCCAATGCAGACAGTGAGTGAGTAGAAATCTAAGTGCAGGGTCTTATCCTCTGTCTTCTGAGTTTTCAAGTGAGCAAAACTCAGTACTAAGAACCAGGACCCTCAGATCAATTTTATTTCTGCCTCTGACCTCTCTGGTGACTTCCTCTTCTCTGTGTTTCACTTGGGGAAAAACAACCCTGATGTCCTTTGTAAAACACTGTCAGATCTACCAATGAAAGCCATCAGCTATAGCTTTCTTGATTCAAAAGAAAAACCTCAATTTATGATATTCACATAGAAATCCAGAGAGTAGAAACTATCAGACTTTCTGAGTACATGCACCAAAAGAGAGGCAAAAAGAGAAAAAATAACTCCCCAAACCTTCCTATTGCAAATGCAAAAATGGAGGTAGGTTTTCTCATGAAGGTAAAGCAGCACTCTCTCCTTTACATTTATCACTTTGGGGCTCTCTACTTGAACATAGGAGGCTGCCTTAATAAGACTGTTCTATTTTACAACTTTCATTATAAAACACTGCAATTTTGCTTCATGTTCTTAAATCACATATACACAATTCAAATTAAAGATGTTACCCTGACATCCTCCGTGTAATTGTTTCACAAAAGATGGGAATGGATTATCATAAGGCAAAATCAGAAATTCACGTTATATTAACTGAGAGATTATGATCACGTATCTAATAACATCCATATAAAGAAACAGATGAAGATGAACTTAATAGTAGTAGCTTTTTTGATTCCTTGAATATACACCCATCCATAAAAGTGTGTGGTTTTTGTTTGTTTTTTTTTTTTAGAACATACACCTTCCAATTTACTGTTGAAAATGGGGCAAGGGAAGGCCAACCAGCCTTTAAACAAATTTATAACCCCACTAGACTGTTCATTTATATATTCCTTTTTTGTTTGTTTCTTTGTAATTCAGCTCTCCTTAATTGGATGTGACGTTATAAAAATGTCATCTATGAAAAAGACTTCTTTTCTATAGGGTTTCAGGGGTTTTTTTAGACATCAATGAAAGATATCATCAACTACTATTTCTCTCTATAAATGTATAAAATATTTCATTTTTAACATTTTTAGACTTATAAGGCACTATAAAGGCTGCTAAATTAACTACTATTCCACAAAAAAAAAAAGAAATAAACTAAGACTTTAGTTGAAATCATGGGTTTGTAGTATGCATTAATTTCACAACTTCAGGTTGTAGAGAGAGGTTATGATGTCAATATTAAGTAACTATTTATCTCAAAACAAAAATATTATTTATATACTTGTCGATTAATGAAAAAACATAAATCAATTTTTATAATTAATACTAATTAATTAGATTCTTCATGCAATAGTATTTACATAGACATTAAATATACATATCACATCTTAAATTCCTGCATTTTCTTCTCTCATATCTGTTTACCAGAACAAATTCTGCCTTAGATGACACTTACAAGATTGCCTCGAAAATTTACCACATGACTCCTCTATAACTTCTTTTTTCCTTTTTGCAATTCTCCTTATCTTTTTTTTTCCTAGAGTTCAGTTGCTTCTCAGTGTAAAACGCAGACCTAGAACCTTTATCTTCCACACTGTTTTCAGCTAGCCTATACGCAGCACTACAGAACAAAGCTGCTGGTTTACCTTTATACGCAGACTAGGCAGTGAGAGTCAGAGATGCTAGAAAATGAGTAGGAAAAATCAATGACTAGAAGAAGGAGATACCTGGCTTGCTCATATCTTCTGCATTAGAACATCATGCAGTGATGAGATGTCTCATCTTAGAGATGTCCTAATACTGATGTGAGTTCCTCAAGCATAAGGTTGTTTTTAAAGCCCTTATTCTACCCTCTCTGCATATTTGACATTTCTACATCATGATCTTTTTGTTTTCCAGAAATGTTGAAACACACTAAGTAATGCCTGGTCAAAGACTAGCCAGGGCATGAGCTAGTTTCTCGTACATCACCAGAGAAAAATAGACCTTTCATTTACTTTCATATTTCTTCCAACTTAAGAGGGCTTCTAAGAGTGAAATAAGAAACCACAACAAGCACCTTGTACTTATGTGACTAACAACAGTACTTTCTACACAACTTCAAAGCAAGACACATGTGCTGCTAGGTACTGTACAATCCACCCAGGAGCATCAGAAGTGAATCGGCACATTTGTAAAGTGACTCTTACAAAAGCACTGGATAAAGATACCCTATAGAGCCCTTAGTCATGCTAGGGAAAGAATGCTATGTGACAATGTGACAGCCTGACAACTTTTTCGATTTTTCAAAGGGGACATAACTGACACAATAAAAGCAGAGAACACCCAACTTTATAAGGGAGATCATCCCAATTAGTAAGCTAAAAAATTAATGTTCGCTTTAGAGAAACGAAAACCATACATTTGCCTCCTTGCCCGAGATTAGAGGACATGCCTCATTGCAGAGGTAGAGATGATTCAAACTGCAAACACACCTTTAGTGAACCATTTGTTACTGATTCGACCACAGAAGTGGAACGATCAGAGGCTCACCCCTGCTTCATGGGGAGGTCCTGGCAGGAGGCAGGACAACAAGGAAGTGGTGGGACTTAAATACCTCCGTGCTTCTTGCAACATGAGAAAATACAGTGTAAAAAGCTTTCATTCTTTACATAGGAGAAGTTTATGACTGGGAAACATATGAGGCAAGTTGAGCAAAAGATTTCAAACAAGAAAACTAGGAATAAAAACCCCTAACTCCCTTGGTATAAAACTAATGAAAACTTTCAAAACAAACCATAAATATCTGGTCAAGAAGCTCTACTATAAAGCAAAAGAAATGGTATGGATGTCATGGTACAGATGTCCCCTCACTTCCTCCTTCCACATTCACTCCAGGACTCCTTGGACCCTCCTTTTGCCCCCCATTAAACTTTGTGATTGCCAGGCACATCAGCCACTTTTACCATATATCGCATTTTCAGAAGCAGGAATAACTTACTGCTCAGATATGGTGCTATCAAGGGTTAATTATCATCAAAACTTCTCTTTCCTAACCTTTTAAGGTGGTGGGGGAGCTGTTGATACCTATGGAAAACAGACATGGTGGTAAACTGCAGTGCTGGAATCCAGTGTCTCCGAAGGAAAGCTTCTCACAACTGGCTTTCCCTTACTTCATTGCAACTATACTGCATGGTCGTTTGAGGGGAAGGCAGGCACTGGTCGTATGAAAGTCTTCCTCTGCTCTCATTCACTTTTGGGCAGGCAAGCAGAGCCCTAGAGAGGTTCCTCCCCATTGTTCTGTGGATGGAAGTAAAGGAACCTCTCCCAAGCAGAGAATACACCAAGAAATTAATTGTAAGCTACTTTAATACCAAAAACTATTACTGACCCTTTCCAACACTTGGGTTGCAATAACTGCATTTTTTTCAGTCACCCCAAACATATTACCATTAACAAACATTTTCATTTCTGAATAGGAGACATTGTAAATATCAGTAACATTTCCTTACTCTCTACTGCCCCATTCACTCTTGGTCTTCATTTTCTAACTGAAGGTAACCCCACATTGCAAAGAGATCTTTTGCCAGTCTGCTACTGAGATCCATGAGATACAGAAATCTATTTAATGTTCACATGAAGAAATTATATTGATTAGTCACATTTTTTTACTTGCCAAACCTAATATTTGGCAGAATGGCCAAGGAATAGTTGATAATGTTTAAACATATTTTTCCACATTAATATTCAGTCTGTACCAGTCTAGATAACTTTAAGGACAAAACAATCACTAGATTTCTACCCTGGAAAGGTGTATGTCTAATTTTCCCAAGCCATCTTTGTTTTTAGCAAACTTAAGGGAGCCAGAATCTTTCTGAAGATAGCATTTGCCAAACAATTTTCCAGTGCTGTTTTCTGATGAACTCTTTTTATTTGTCCAAGAGCAGATGGCCCATCCAAATAACTGCATTGCCTTCTTTTTTCCAGGTATAGGTCTAGCAAACTTCAAAGCTGTTTACTACCTTCATTTTCCATGCATCCTCATTGCTGCCTCTCAACAGGAAAGAGGCAATTGTGATTTCTATCCAACCTTATGCCAGCAGAGAAATGCCTGCTCTGTTTTACTAACACAGCCTTTTTTTCAGACAGCTGCCTAATCTCACATGTCACTCAATAGTCTTTCTACGTGGTACTCCCTATAGGTCAGAAAGGAAAAGCTTCAAGAAGTGCTGAATTTCCTTAAGAATTTTCTTTCTGAACTAGATCCTCTTAGCTTCTGGAAATTCTTGAAACAATTTCTTATCTACTTACTACTCACAGGTCAGTCATTCTTGGTCCCCTCCTCTATGCAATAATGTTTCTCCCTGTCTTTCAGGAAACAGATTTACCCTGGGATTCTTGGGCTTAAAGGCCACATAGCCTTCAGTTTGCAAGGACAGACATTTAACTGCTCCTATAAAGCACAATATTTTATGGAAGGGGTTAATTCAGATCAGATATTACAGAGTTATGCCACTGCTAAACAGTGACTGAAATCTTGCCCAAGCTCTGGTGACAGCTAAGTCAAAATATCTAAGACTGTACATGAAGGCCATGCAGGACCTTTAAAGGAGGAGTTTGTCACCAAGTAATTTCACAAAACCATTTATTTAGAAAACACAGAGGGAAGAAAGCAAGTAAAGTAGAATTGTTGAATGCTGAACGTGTGTTCAAACATCATTAACTGGCAGTAAATGCAGAGTCACTGATGAAATGTGTGTTTCAGTTTGCAATTTTGTTCTGAATTAATATTTAATAATAGATGAATATTTAAACAAAACACAGGGCAACAGGCAGCATGACAAATAGAACCAGGTCAATTAAAAAAAAAAAAAAAAAGCATAAAAAGTACCAGGACCCTTTCTCCAATATTGCAGATGAGTTCCCAAGTCCCCCTACCATTTTGTGTGTGTTGGTGGTAGAATTCTAATACAAAGTCATAAATAACCAAGTAGTTCTTCTGTCCTTCCTGAGCATAGTAAAAGGCTAACTATAGCCATATGTGCTAGTGACATATTTTAACAAAGGCTTTCTTATTTACTTTGGTCTATGATGAACTAATGAACTGAGAATGCATATGAAGGGGATACAGTAAGGTTTCACTAAAGAGCTACTGCACTTTATTCTTTTGTATTCTCTTGGCTTTTTCACATCACAGAACAGAAAAGGTTTCCCATTTACACAGTATGCATGCAATTTTGAAATCTGACTGCCAAGAATTCAATTCATTTGTAGACACTCAAAATGGATGCAATTTTCAGAAGCACAAAACCTCCATAGCTTTATCTGCATGAAATAATTTTATGATACAGAGCAACAAACTCAGCAAGGGTCTCCAAAACTTATATTTTCAAATAAATTCCTTACATAAAACCAGACATATTCAAAGACCTGAAGGACACATTTTTTTTTCTGAAGTCAGTGAGTTTAAACTTTCTGTTTCACTACCATAAAAAATGACAAAACGCTGAAATATTGAAAATTACCAGGAACCAAAATTCCAAGTGGGAAATGCCTCAGGGCAATACCAGTATTTACTAGTGGCCATTCTGCAGTGCTTTGTGCAATTTAAAGTTTGGGGGTTTTTTTTGTTTTTGTTTTTGTTTTTGTTTTTGTTTTTTTTTTTTTTGTTTGTTTGTTTTGTTTTGTTTTTTTAACTGT